>CM055816.1:3634096-3653613 GCA_029582265.1 Zoroaster sp. YZ-2022
TTTCTTTCTTAATTTCGTCCATCACGGCCAGAATTTCATGTAAATTGTTTGACCGTGTTCACCTTTTTATCTCGTATATTATAGGAGTATAGTTATTTAAAATCGAAATCTACTTTGATAATTGTTTTCCACTTGTTCTCAACTTTGAATTCATGATTTTCCCATAGGCTACAGTTTTGTCATTCTATAATGATATGCAGGCTTTCTGTCATAGATACCTATCCTTAAGTGCATAGCAGAGCAAGTGTAGTTGGCTATGTGTTATGTAATAATAAACAATGACCAACCTTGTTAAACAGACCCACATGGACGACCTTGGCAGTCAATTAGATATGTGATAACTGGCTTTCCAGAAATCGTAAAATTCTTCAAAGTAAAAGGATTTTATTTCTAAAGACCTAAGTCAAATAAGCGAATCTCTGGTTGAGATACTTGCCGGGAAAGCAAGTGGGGAATAGTTTCTAAATACTGGGTTGCAGATGATAATGATACAACAGTCCGTTTGATCATGGAGGAAGGGACTCTTTGATAATCCAATATCACTACGGAAGGTTTAGATGTCTTTCTGAAGAGAAAATATTGAAAAATTACTAAGAGTTTTGTTTTAAATGGACCACCGTCTGATCGCCGATGATCCACATCAAATTGGAATTTGTCCAGTTTCCGACAGTTGACCATTTTCTTGTCATGATGGTGTTGATAACATCTATAATTTCAACCACACTGTAAATATAGTGTTAGGTTATTTAATCACCCTTTTTTAAGAGTTGTTCCTTAACTCTCTCCTTTGCTTTCTGTTCTTGCACAAATTGAGAAACATCTTTAAAATGGATGCAGAAGCTTGGCGTCCTCTTCCCAATGTATTCAACATGAGACCAACTTCACGTTAATAAAGATCCTATCATTTGTCTTTCTTATAAATTATAATAATGTATAGGCCTAGTACTGGTGTACAGACTGCAGTGGTGTAACTATAGGGTTGATCATGGAGGGGGGATGGGTTGATTCGGCTGTGGTGCACTAGATTTCAAAGAGCTCTTCAGGCACTATTTATAATTATTAAGAAATTACAATTCAAGCGTTGGGACACTGGGTTAGGGAACATGGCCTCGCCCTCCGAGCGACTCCGACGAGTCACACCCGTCAGATCATGGAGATGGTCCCCATCCCTGGAAAACTCTGGATCAGCCCCTGGTGTTATTAGTATAGCCCCCTGGGTTTTTATTCCCCCTAAATTTTCAACAGCCTGTAAAAAGAAAAGCCGTAATCCGAGCCCTGGTGTGTTGGCCAGTGTGCACTCTTGGTCATTCATACAACGGATGACTGTGTGTGCACACTGAAATAAAAGTTTTTCTGCCTTACTCATTGGAGTCTCATAATTGGACCATCCTTTTTACAGGTATGTGTAATTTCACTTAAATTTAATAGCCATTTAAGAATGTATAAGTTGCTAATGTTTCATTCTAGTTTACCCATGAGTTCTTGGGATTTATATTTGTTGCATTTAATTTATTCGTTCCAACTTGGACCAGCAGTTTTCATCACATAATAATAATAATAATAATAATAATAATCGCGCGGATATCCACCCTCCTGGGCACTCAAGGCGCGGAAACAAAGAAAAAACATTAATACAAACAATATACAATGATAGCATAGGGAAAACAAATTATGTACCGAGATACATGTCCCTACAATGCAATTACAAATATACATCATCTTTGAAGAGTTGTGACATAAGATGAGTTTTAAGCATCGACTTGAATCTGGTTATACTATGACAAGATTTGAGTTTAGTTGGAAGATGATTCCAGAGTCTCGGAGCTGCGACAGAAAACGACCTATCACCCCAGTTCCGTTTTGAAGTTGGTTCCTTGAGGAGTGACATGTTGCTGGAGCGCAAATTGCGTGATGGAGTGTAGACTTTAAGTAGTTCAGAAATATAAACTGGAGCATTGTTATTAAAAGATTTGTGAACAATTAGCATAAGTTTAAAAACAATTCTCTGTGAAACAGGAAGCCAGTGCAGTTCTTTCAAGATTGGCGTGATATGGCATGACTTTCTGGACAAAGTCACAACACGAGCTGCTGTGTTTTGTATGTGCTGAAGACCAGATATTTGATTCTGCGGAAGACCGTAAAGGAGAGCATTCCCGTTATCGAGCCGTGATGTGACAAATGCATGTATAATTTGCCTTACTCATTGGAGTCTCATAATTGGACCATCCTTTTTACAGGTATGTGTAATTTCACTTAAATTTAATAGCCATTTAAGAATGTATAAGTTGCTAATGTTTCATTCTAGTTTACCCATGAGTTCTTGGGATTTATATTTGTTGCATTTAATTTATTCGTTCCAACTTGGACCAGCAGTTTTCATCACATAATAATAATAATAATAATAATAATAATAATCGCGCGGATATCCACCCTCCTGGGCACTCAAGGCGCGGAAACAAAGAAAAAACATTAATACAAACAATATACAATGATAGCATAGGGAAAACAAATTATGTACCGAGATACATGTCCCTACAATGCAATTACAAATATACATCATCTTTGAAGAGTTGTGACATAAGATGAGTTTTAAGCATCGACTTGAATCTGGTTATACTATGACAAGATTTGAGTTTAGTTGGAAGATGATTCCAGAGTCTCGGAGCTGCGACAGAAAACGACCTATCACCCCAGTTCCGTTTTGAAGTTGGTTCCTTGAGGAGTGACATGTTGCTGGAGCGCAAATTGCGTGATGGAGTGTAGACTTTAAGTAGTTCAGAAATATAAATTGGAGCAATGTTATTAAAAGATTTGTGAACAATTAGCATAAGTTTAAAAACAATTCTCTGTGAAACAGGAAGCCAGTGCAGTTCTTTCAAGATTGGCGTGATATGGCATGACTTTCTGGACAAAGTCACAACACGAGCTGCTGTGTTTTGTATGTGCTGAAGACCAGATATTTGATTCTGCGGAAGACCGTAAAGGAGAGCATTCCCGTTATCGAGCCGTGATGTGACAAATGCATGTATAATTTGTTCAGCAGCACTTTTATTCAAGTATTTCCTAATTCGGCTTATATTTCTGATATGAAATGATGATATGTGAACAATGTTGGAGATATGTGGTTTTAAAGTCATTGTCGAGTCAAATATAACACCCAAATTACGTGCATGTAATGAGGGGTTTATCTGCGAGTCACCAATTGTAATAAATGGAAGAGAAACTTTCGACAATTGCTGATGTGATCCAAATAGAACAAATTCTGTTTTTTATTTCATCGTTCAATTTCAGGAAGTTTTGTCTCATCCAACTTCGAATCTCTTGAATACATTTCTCCAGTGTTTTAATGCAGGAATCAGCAGGTTCTTGAGAAGATTTAAAAGTAATGTAAAGCTGCGGCTGCGTGTCATCAGCGTAAACATGGTAATTTAAATTATACTTCAAAATGATATCACGAACTGGAAAGGTATAAACGGTAAACCACTGTGGGCCGAGCTCAGAGCCTTGGGGTATAGAATAGTCAAGAGTAACAGGCTCGGAGATAGCGTTACCAATATAAACATGCTGAGGCCTATTTAAAAGGTAGGACTCACACCAATCCAGGGCTGTGTCATGTATTCCAAGATGATATTGAAGGCGGGAGAGAAGGATCCATTTGTGTAGCATTGGCCTAACCTTCTTCAAGAGTGATGTTTTTACTTAAATATTATCTCTTTTACCTGATGATATTTTGATTAACTGATTTGTGTTTCTTAAAGTTAAGGATTTACAGAAGTTATTTATGTTAAGATTTGTATTGGATCACTTTTCCAACTATGTGTATTTTAAGTAGGAAAAGCCAGCATAGAGTTTATTTTAGAAAATTTAATTGATGCTATTGTCTATCTACACTTTGCATGTGTATAGCTAGGCATGGGGCACTTATCAGACCTCATGGTCTGAAACAATTATGGGACCACTGTGTAGCACATTCCATAGCCAAGTTGCTGGTAATTAACACCAAGCCCTGGGGCTTGATTTTGGTAGTTGTAGTAGTTATGTCCTAAGCAAAACCAGAGATCTCAGTCTTTTTTTTTTCTTTACTTTTAATTTTTTAGAACTCTCCCCAATAAAGGGTTTTTGCAAATATTGAGTGTTGATGGTCATGGGCCTTATAATTATCTCAGTAAATGTTGAGTGTCGATGGTCATGGGCCTTATAATTATCTCAGTAATCGGTGGGGTTATTTATTTTTGGAACTATATACTGAAATTGGGACAAATTTTCTTTGTGTTGAAAGGAAAGTGCCGAGCGAACATTTGTTATCTATTAAATTCAGAATATGATGGTTTTAGTATTTTTTCATTTCATGTTTTGAACTTTTGGTACTTTGCATTCTCGGTTTTCCACTACCACTGCAGATAAGCTATAAATTATTGTTATATGTAGGTACAGTTTGGCCATTTTATAGTGGTGTGCAGACGTTCTGTCATATATAGATACATGTTATTCAGTACATGGTATAGTGCAGGAAAATCAATGGATTATATTACTCATTATTAGTCACGAGTTGGCCATATGTGATATAATAAACAGACCCTTGCTTATTCAAAAAATAGAGAATGTGTTGCTTAATAATTAGACTTGTGCCAGTCAATACAATTGTGACGACTTCATCAAATTAATCCATCCGGCCATTGAGATTCCTCGTTATCAAATTATTGTACTGCCTTGGTCAAGTATTTTTCAGAGATAAGACTTAGTGAGTTGATATGGTTGAGACTATGATATATTTTGTCAGATTGCCTTTTATAAGTTATCAAAGGTTTGTTCATCTCTGCACCTTCATCTCTGCACCTTCAGAGATTGAAATAATCCAAACCCAATCGGTGCTGGGGTGAAAAGATCTGTTTGACTCCATATGTCAATTTACACGGACACTGTTACAGCTATATATTACACTATTACATAACATCTTTCTGTAGGTAAATGGCTTAAAAAAGTAATGAATTACTTTTGAAAAAAATACACACTTGTATGTTTATTTGGCTATAGCTGTCACGACCAAAAACCAAACTGATCATGACCCTTAACCAGGAGTATGTTTATATGCGCTAATTTTACTGACCATAAAATAGCTTATTTTGTTGTGTGCTTAACTGTACTCTTAAAACAATTATTATTCTTGGCTGCGGTTATTCTGCGGTTTAAGACAGATGCATTATATCAATCAATCAATTTGTTTCCACATCAACATTCTGGCTGATATTGTGGTTGAGTGCCGTAAACGATTTTTCATTTTTCGTAGCACCTCTTTTTCGGATAGATTATTTGTTGATTTTTGTTTTATCATCACTTGTCTGTAGGTTGAGTCAAGTAGCCCAGATTTGAGTTTGGTGTCGGGTAGTTTATCCGCGAACGTCAACTGCTTTATAAATCTTTGATCGGGGGCTCTGACACAATGACTGATCCAATTCTTCTGCATTTTACCAATAAATTCTGAAACAAGACCTCGGTTGCAGTTTCAACTATTTTTTCGTGTTTCAGTCTATATTTTTTGAAAGTTTTTGTCTCACCTTTCGCATTTGTGTGGGAGAGAACTTCGTTGAGTTTTTGGGTACCTCCTCGAACGATATGTCGTTGAAAACCGATATAACTTGAATACATTTTTTTGGGATTGTATTTTGGTAAGGCACCAACTTTGGCACCCGTAAGTGAGCTTTGACCGAAATAAAGCTTCCAAAAATTTGCACCGAGTTTGGAGTTCTATTCCATAATTTCGAAAAAAGTTTTTCAACTCGAAAAACTTGCAAGTTGCTGCTGTAATTCGATTCTCAATTTCAATAGTTCCGGTACTGGAATTATCGAATTCGAGTTTTGCTCCCAGATATTTAAAACTTTTGGAATTTTTGATTTTTTCCTCTCCTATTGTCACAATTGATTTGGGGTATTCATCAGGGTCTCCTTTCCCCAATTTCCAATTTAATATCAAAGTTTCAGTTTTATCAGAGTTCATTTTCAGGCAGTAATTTTTGAAAACTTCATTGAGAATATTAAACATGGTATTCAATTCTGTTTTTGATAGAGTTGGTAATCCAAGGTCATCAGCGTAACCTAACCATTTCAAAATGGCGAGACCGGCGGCAATTTTGCCTGTATCTGAACATTCACCCGGAATTTTGAAAGGTATCTTAACAAATCTGATGCCTGCTTCTTCACAACGTTGACAGAAAACTTCCATCACATGGTCAGCATACAGATTGTAGCAATTCGGCGACTCTGTACCACCTTGTCTGACTCCTGAGGTTGTTTGAAATGATGTTTTATCGCCTTTCAGATTGCACACAGTTTTGGAATACATATTTTCGAGTAATTTAATTATTGTAGAATTTTCTCCGAAAACCATCCTTAAGATGGTCATCAAAAATGGACGTGAGATGTGATCGAATGCTGCTGATAAGTCGACCATACCCACATATATCTCAATTTGATTTTTGCGAGCTCACTGGTGTAGGCGTTTCAGGCAATAAATGCCGTCGTTGCAGCCACGATTGGGTCGGAAGCCCATCTGACCTTCATAAAGCACCCCGTCGTAGGTTTTGTTCAGCCTTACCAGTAAAATATTCACTAGAATTTTGGACAAAATTGTTGACAGCGTGATTCCACGGTATTTTGAGGGGTCTTTCATTGATCCTTTGTTCTTGAAGAGTGCTGAAATTTCCCCTTTTCCGAACGAATCCGGTACTTCACCTTTTCCCAGATTTCAGAATAAAAATTGTGGATAGTTTCGACAAACTGTTCACTAGATATCGCTAGTTTCACAAGTTCACCAGCTATGTCGATACTTGATTTTTGATTTCGCAATTTAGAAATTGCTTCGATAATTTCTTCCCGTTTTGGTGTAGATTCATCAACATTGATTGGTTCACGGTATGGGTGGGGTTTTTGAAGAGTGATCAGGGTTGAAATATTTGAATGATCCGGGTTGAAATGAGATTTGAAGAATTGAGATAGTCCATCACATTTTGTTTGTTTCGGTTTTTCACATGTGCTGAAGCTTGCTGTTTTGCAACAGCCTATGCTTTTCCATTTCTCTTGTCAAAACTGCAAAGTTGATTTTGTCAGCTTCAGGATTTGAAATGTTCGTTTTTCAACTGTTTGACTCGTTTTTTCACCATCTTCGTCAAGCGACGGTAGTCTGATCGGTCACGGCGAATATGATAATTGCGACGTTGAGCAAGAAGATCTTTCAGCTCCATATCATCATCCCATGGAAACGATTTTTGGGATGGTTTTGGTCTTGTTGGGAGCACCTTTGAGGCTTCTTTTATGAGAGAAATAATTTCGATGTCGGTTGGATTTTGATTGATTTAAAGATTTTCATCTAGAAGCGTGAGAAAATCTGATTTTGTTTTGGTCAGAGATGTTTTTGAAGTCTATTTTTAAGGATTTTTTGTAGAATTTCCGACTTTTCAGATCACTTCGTTTTATCGGAGTGGCAAAGCGAGATATAACCAACCTGTGATCACTGTGAAAGTCGTAAGATGTCCGTACTCTACAGTCCTTGCAAAATCTTTGAAGAAAATTTGTAGTGATTTGAAGATCTAGGATTTTTTTGAGTTTACCGGTGTTGGAGTACCAAGTAAAAGATTGACTGGGTTTATGTCGGTAGTAGGTGTTCAAAACCGAGTACTGAAACTCTGTCAAAAATCTGACTAGTCGGTGACCGTTGTCGTTGTTTTTTTGGTCTTCTACGTACTGGCCATAATAGTTTGTTGCTCTGCAAGCAACTGACGAGGTCGTGGAGTTGAAGTCACCGAGCAGAAGCAGTTGTTGACGCTTTTTCGTGACTGTGTGTTTCTTCAAATTACGCCAAAATTCATCTTTGTAACTCGAAGATTTCTCCATTTCGGTTGGCCCATAAGCTGAAGCAACTTTGATTTTCATACCACCGATGATAAGATCTGCAGTAATTAATCTAGACCATACCGACTCGACCGATTCAACTTTGATTTGAGGTATGTTTCGAATTGCTAGCGCGACCCCTGCTTGACGGTTCTCTCCCTTCACCGTTCGCTTGTGACCACACCAGTACAATCGATAATCTCCAATCAAAGCATTGTCACTCCCAGATATTCGCACTTCTTGTAATGCCGCAATATCAATTCGCGCTCTCTTCAATTCATCCATGACGATGGATTTCTTGACGTCGTCGTGCATGGTTCTCACGTTGATGGATCCTGCCCTCCAATAAAACAACGACGATTTGGAACTATCAGGAGCGTTGGATACTGAACTTTTTGAAGAGATGACTGGGTTCGATGAACGAACACTAGTTAAAGCCGGAGCTTGCGAATTGAACATCGTAAAATGTACCTCTGTTAATTGTTAGATATTTTTTCTTGAAGCTGAGAGTAAATTTTATTATTCAAGTGTTGTGCGTAAGATTTAATTTGTAACCAATCCTATACCGGCCTTTTGCACAATTGACCGGGGGGTGAAGCTGATGAGTTTTGATTAGGTCAGCACACTGGTATCATCAGAGCTTGTAAATCTTATTCACCGCATGTCATTGTAAAATAGACATGAAAAAAAGAAAAAAGAAGAACAAAAACCAGCTTTGCATAAAATAAACAATATTTTTGATACACTTTGTGTGAGTTTAACATGGCTAACATGACAACGTACTGTGTTCGCCATCTGCGTAAGCCTACAGTAGTTGAACTCCACTCTATTTTTGAAAGTTTCTTAACTTTTTGGCCAAATAGATATGTTTGCAGTTGTTCTATTCAAAGTCTCAAACGAGGTGGAAATTGTACCGAGCACGTGGTTAAAGACCGACAAGCTGGCATTTTGGCCGCCCTGGCGTTCTTCTACGGCGGTTGTTAGAGCCGTAAAAGATCAGCTGCAGCCAGATGAGTTGAACTGGAAGCAGTTTGACGTCAGAGTTCTGGGTACCAGTCTTAAGTACAGTTTAATTAATTTGTTTTGAGTGCAATGACAAGCCATTAATTATGCACTACGCTTTCTTTCCTTGAAACAAGATTTACACCAACAAGGCAAGACAATTGTCAAGGATCTGACTTTTAAGAAAATTCAAGACGTCCAATGCAACGAGTCGAACCTCTCCAATTTCTACGAAAATACATGAATTTGCGTTTGAAAAGAAAATTTCATAAGGCAAATAATATAAATATTTTGGGTAAAGACAACAAGAAACACGCACCTGATCCACACGTGACTGATGCATCTTCGCCATGCACGCAGTTATGCGAACCCCAGCCAGAAAAATGGCACTGACTTAAGCCTTCTTCATTTCCCACGCAGTTGACATTATCCATGTATATCTGACCGGTTCCCTCGCCAAAGTGCGCACTCTGCCATGCTGTAGTTGCGGCGGAATAGTTGAGTTGTCTGCACACAACAGTAGCGTCGTTGATATCCCAGCTGTCGTCACACACGGTTCCCCATTGGCCGTTGTAGAAGATCTCCACCCTACCTTCCGAAGCGACGTTTCCATTCACGAGTCGAACCTCTCCAATTTCTACGAAAATACATGAATTTGCGTTTGAAAAGAAAATTTCATAAGGCCAATAATATAAATATTTTGGGTAACGACAACAAGAAACACGCACCTGATCCACACGTGACTGATGCATCTTCGCCATGCACGCAGTTATGCGAACCCCAGCCAGAAAAGTCGCACTGACTTAAGCCTTCTTCATTTCCCACGCAGTTGACATTATCCATGTATATCTGACCGGTGCCCTCGCCAAAGTGCGCACTCTGCCATGCTGTAGTTGCGGCGGAATAGTTGAGTTGTCTGCACACAACAGTAGCGTCGTTGATATCCCAGCTGTCGTCACACACGGTTCCCCATTGGCCGTTGTAGAAGATCTCCACCCTACCTTCCGAAGCGACGTTTCCATTCACGAGTCGAACCTCTCCAATTTCTACGAAAATACATGAATTTGCGTTTGAAAAGAAAATTTCATGAGGCCAATAATATAAATATTTTGGGTAACGACAACAAGAAACACGCACCTGATCCACACGTGACTGATGCATCTTCGCCATGCACGCAGTTATGCGAACCCCAGCCAGAAAAGTCGCACTGACTTAAGCCTTCTTCATTTCCCACGCAGTTGACATTATCCATGTATATCTGACCTGTTCCCTCGCCAAAGTGCGCACTCTGCCATGCTGTAGTTGCGGCGGAATAGTTGAGTTGTCTGCACACAACAGTAGCGTCGTTGATATCCCAGTTGTCGTCACACACGGTTCCCCATTGGCCGTTGTAGAAGATCTCCACCCTACCTTCCGAAGCGACGTTTCCATTCACGAGTCGAACCTCTCCAATTTCTACGAAAATACATGAATTTGCGTTTGAAAAGAAAATTTCATGAGGCCAATAATATAAATATTTTGGGTAACGACAACAAGAAACACGCACCTGATCCACACGTGACTGATGCATCTTCGCCATGCACGCAGTTATGCGAACCCCAGCCAGAAAAGTCGCACTGACTTAAGCCTTCTTCATTTCCCACGCAGTTGACATTATCCATGTATATCTGACCGGTTCCCTCGCCAAAGTGCGCACTCTGCCATGCTGTAGTTGCGGCGGAATAGTTGAGTTGTCTGCACACAACAGTAGCGTCGTTGATATCCCAGTTGTCGTCACACACGGTTCCCCATTGGCCGTTGTAGAAGATCTCCACCCTACCTTCCGAAGCGACGTTTCCATTCACGAGTCGAACCTCTCCAATTTCTACGAAAATACATGAATTTGCGTTTGAAAAGAAAATTTCATAAGGCAAATAATATAAATATTTTGGGTAAAGACAACAAGAAACACGCACCTGATCCACACGTGACTGATGCATCTTCGCCATTATAGTTACTCGCATACATTTGTAAAAACCAACAAACCCGCTACATGTAAAAGTTGTATCTAATTATTTTGTTGCATCTTTGCCTGAAAATCACTGACTTGCTAATAATTCATGAATATAGGCTATGCAGATTGTCATTAACATACATTTAAGATCCCAAATTGCATCGAAACGCCCATTGACTTTGGGAAATTGACTGTACCAAATTCACACCAAGTAGGTTTTATGAACCCTTTGGGGTCATTACCAATTATTGTACTCTCACTTCAATAGTGGAGAATGATGTGAAAGTGTGAAAACACTGCGTACTAAAATTCCTTAATGGAGGCCGATCGAGTGGCCCACAGAATCAGACTATTGTAAAAAAAAAAAAAAAAAAAAAAAGTCTTCAGTATAATACTATATTATATATTTATACATATATATTTAAACATGGAATTGTTCTCTTGTAATTTTATTAAACAAAATTGTGTATGTTTGTACAGAAACTTATAAGGATGCACGCATCAAATTTAAAAGGTCCGAGGACGCATCAGACCTCCAGACAGAGGATGGCGAGACAGCCAAGACAAGTAGAAAGTAAGTAAAAATTATCAGCAATTTTGTTTTATGTCTCATGGAAATCACAGATATAAAAATTATCATGAATGTGTGCGAGTCCCTTCAGGGCCACCATACATTGGGGATGATTCCTTAACCCTTTCAACTCAGTCCTGTGTAAAAATCGACCGCCGGCGATCTATATATTTTGAAGCACTTTTTGTTTGCTGCCCAAAACTCACCAAAAACAATAACATTACCCCCAACATTTGGTATTTAATTGGGTAATATAATGTTTCCTCAATCCTTCATGATTAGAGCATAATTATTTGGTAAAGTTCTTTAAATGTTGGCATTAAAGATATATGGCCGTTTTGACGTAAAAAATTGATTTAAATGTTGAATCGCTATTTTTCTGCGGTTATGGAAGTTATAAGCTTTAAATGTTTCACTCATTAAATGAATAAACACCTTTCATGGATTAGTACCAATACAATTAATAAAATGCTGGCCCACTTTTTTAAAATCTTGTTTAATGTTTTGTATGTAACAGGCCAAGGTGGAACATGGACAGTCTGCGGATTAGCTAGTGCGGCTGTCAATCAGGATTTCATAATTTTCATGTTTTTTGGTTTAACAACGATATTATATTTTAAAATTCGTTCGTTTTAGAAATTTTATTTTGTAGGTCGTACTCTTAGCCAAGCAGGGAAGATATGTCTTTAATGAACAGTTTTCCATAAATGTACACGGCACATTCAGGTTGTTTACAAGTTCGGTGTTGATTTACTGGGTAAGACTTGGCGTCCTGACTGCCTGAAACTTCTTTAAACAACGAGTAATCTTTTACAGTCTTTATAGGTTGATGAAATTCCACAGACACTCGGAAAGCACTGAGTATACAGTGCTATACACACGTCGATGTAGGGCAAAATTAAATCATTTGTTTCTTTTACAGTCTGCTCCCAGAAACACTCCAAAACGTAAACAAAATACATTATATAGAATTATTTTTTGTTGTAGGCGCCGAAAAAAGGCTCGAGTTTCCTCATCTTCGTTAAATGAAGAAGACGAAGATGATGAGACTTCTCCCAGGGGAAGAGGTCCTAGGCCAAGAACATCAACACCAATCGGCAGGGCACCCACTCCTCCTCTGCCTCCTCTGCCGATGTTTCCACATAGCCACTCAGACAATGATTCAAAGGGCACTGATGCTGTTGCAGCTGCAGCTTCAGCTTCAGCTGTGGAACCGATATCAGGTAATTTGTTTTCATTGAATGTGGAGGTGAAAGGGAAATTGTTACACTTAGTGATCAACAACCCATGATGTTTATGCACATGAATATTTTGCTGTACCCTGCTGTAATTTAATTTATTGTTTTACTGATGTTCGCGACAAAAAATTTGATCAAATGGAAAACAAAAATCTCTCAAATAGTATCCTCCCGCCGATAATTTCCATGAAAGCACAAGGGAAATAAAAACAACCTAACTTGCATTTTGAGTTGATCAATACTTGCCAAACACTTTAAACTTTTCGGAAGCACCTGTCTTAAGGGTGGGCAAAAAGTACCAACAGATTATTGAATTTAACAACGACCTGCCCAACCCCCAATTGGTTTTAGACGAATATCACTACCAAATAAAGGTTTCCAACACGCAATATATCAATGTACCGCAAAAATGTATAATTATATGTTGTTAAATCAGTAAATAGAATAATAGAAACATGACAACTTCCTACTGGTATTCTCTCAAGAAATCTAGAACTAAGGTGTTTATTGTTTGTATATGAATGACCAATTGTCAGTAACAGATAACAATATTTACTCTGCAGCAACTGACCGCAGCATGATACGCAGCATGAGCGAACTGCAAGTGACAATGGCCGAAATTTCAACGGAATTGAAAAGCCAAAGAAAACTGCTTAATCAGGTTCTTCAAAGACTAAGCGGGGGAGGGGGAGGACCCTCCATTGAGTTGCCCGATGCGATCGGCTTTCCACTAGCCTCCTATGAAGAAGTTGAAAACCTTGAGCAACAGCTTCTTGACAAATCACTTAGAAAATCCGTGGTAAGCATTTTGAAATAATGCATGGTAGATAGAGCATTGATAACTAATTGAAAATAATATCAATCCGGTTTTAATGTTTAAAACTAGCTAGAGGTAAAGCTCATAATTATACTAGTCTTCCCTATAATGGCTGGTCACATAATGCAGCATGACTCAGCTTTGGTCACAGTGTTTTGATTGTGACAACTTACAAACAACACTTAGGCCTATCCGAGTATGTTAAAAACGATTTGTTAAAAACGATTAACAACCGTGGACAGGGTACTAAAGTTTCAGTACGAATGATAGTTATGAGTACCGGTACTTGAAGCATTGTGGATATATGTACATTAAAGTAGTTTTGCCTATAATGCTACACCTTGCCTAACCCTATCAGGCCTGGGGGAGGGCGTGCAATGTGCCCCTATATATACGATGTTTTATAACCAGAACGCTTTGTCCGATCACGCTGATCTTTTGGACCCTCTCACGCAAACATCTACGTTAATTGGTGTTCATAGTTGCCACGGTAACGTTTTTTTTAAACTAACGAATTTTAATGAATGTATTCTTCCAAAAAAACAGCAAACTAGTGAAATATGTATGGACATATGTTACACATAATGTTGCTAAATTCAAACAAATTTCCAGAATTGTCTTAAATTTAGTCCATGCTTTTTATGGCATTGACAAACGGTTCTTAGGTTTTATGAATCATCAATAAAACATTCATGTGTAATTTCAGTATTTTCTCTAAAAATGCAGCCTTATACGTTTTGTGTGGATTTATAAGATTTTTCAATAATTCATTTGGTCCTAGATATACATATATAATCTCAATATGTAATATTAACTGTTACACATAATTTTCTCTATATTTCTTCAGGTAAACAATTTAACACCGGTTGGTGGCAACTCAATGAAAGATACAGTGAAGCGTGTCATGACCAACGTCATGACACACGACCTCACTCTCCGTTTTAATTGAGCAGGGAAGCCGGGGTGGAAGTCGGCAACACCAGTAACCAAGAGGGCATTCAGCAGTCTGATGCTATGTGCAGTAATAACAAGTAGGTTACAATTATGTATAGACATTATAGAGCTCATTTTGGTGATTATCAGGGAAAAATTAACAATGTTTAAAGGAATGATACAACATGTATTCCTGACCAGTCAAAGATGACCTATCGTCCTGAGAAATATTTCCTAAAATGCAGTCATTTCAGAGAAAATTTCACATGTCGGTGTTAAGATATGTCTGTTGAGAACTTGAGAATTGGAATAAATATACCGGTCCAAAAATGCTGCACCCTCCCTTGAACATTATTGTTTTTGCGGCTCTACTAAAATGGATAAATTTCCAGGGTCAGTTAATGCTATGGTCCCACAGAGATTTCGACTCTCTCGATCGTGTTTCGTCAAGATTTTTGATTTTTTACAAGAAATTTTCGAGAAAAGTCGAAATAGTCTAAAGAGTCTAAAAAAATCGAAACTGTCGATATTTGTCGAGATTTGTCGATATTTGTCGAAAACAAAATCATTAATCGAAAATTATTAAACCTGACCAATATTTTTCGATAAAGTTTCGATCAAATTTATCGAAATTTTTTCGAAATATTATCGAAACTGTCGAAAATGAAATCGAAATAGTCTTAACAGTCTAAAAGTTCGAAAAACAGTCGAAATAAATCTAAACTGTCTAAATAGTCTAAACAATCGAAAAAAAATGTGGTTAAATTTTTCGAAATAAATTTGAAGAAATATTTTCGACAAATTTCGATAAATTATAACTGTTTCGAGAGTTTAGATTGTTTCGACAAAGTTTTCTATTTCGATATTTCGATATTTCGACTATTTCGATATATCTCGACAAATTTCGAAATATTTGACGAAAGAGTCTAAATTTGTCGAAATAAATCGAAAGATTCTAAAATATCGAAATCATGTCGAAATATGTCGAAACAATCTAAAAGTAGTCTAAACAATCGTAACAGTCGAAATAAATCGAAACATTTGTCCAAATTTTTTTTTTTAATCGAAAAATAATCGAAAAAAATCGAAATCAATCTAAACAGTCGAAATGTCAGTCGAAATGCCAGTCGAAATACATCGAAACAGTCGAAAGTTTTTCAATAATTTTCCAAAAAAATAAAAAAAAATTTCGACAAAAATCGATATAGTCGAGCTTAGTCGAAATGATCTAAACAGTCGAAATGATCTAAACAGTCGAAAGTCGTCGAAATAAAATCGAAAATGAATCGAAATTGTCGAGAAAATACACAAAAACAATTTTTCTCACGGAAAACAGATATTTTGTCGATATTTATACGAGATTTTGACGAAATTATAAAAAATAACAAAAAAACCAAGAATCGAAATATATTTCGACAGAAAGATCGAAATATTCCTGTGAGACCATAGCATAAGTCTCTGGTTTCTAGCTCCGCGCACTGTACATGTATAACGCTGCCCAATTGCAGCCAAACTTGCTGGATCGATTGGAATTCTGCCATGTGCTGTGTTTGAAACCTTTTCCACATAGGGGTATGAACATTGAACATTTGCCCGATTTGTGAGGCCTCTCTTACTTTGTGTATAGGAAAGTTGGTCCCCGCGTATACATGTATAACCCTGTTGGAAAATATTTTTTTAATGTGGCACCGCACCGATTTTAAAGCCGATCGATGACCAGAAACCGGAGACTTTTGGGGCTTTTGTCAATGGTTGGGAGTGAACATGAAGTATATTTGCTGTCGATCATTTCTACCAAATCTTACTAGCAATTAAATGTTTGCGCATTAATTGACCTATATTATAACAACTGAAAAGCATGCGGTGTGAAAATTCATAGAATCTGGGTATAGAATAATGTCAAAAAACAATGCTAATACAGCTATATAGTTGGTATTCCATGTAACAAATAACTGGTGTACAATTTGAAATGGATCAATGGCCTGTGATCTATTTCAACATTAATATGGAAACAAACATTTGAATATAAATATTATTAGAAGTCTATTACATATAATAAACCTCTTATATTATCTGTTTCCTCTTAAACGGTTCAATAAAATAAGCTTAAGGTCAGTACATACATTTACTCACAATCTTATCGAGTATGGAAGCATTTACAGACATGGTGTTTACCTCATTTAAGCCCTAGGTCATGCCAAGCAGTTGCAACATCTATTTTGCTGTTCTAATTATGCTGAAATTTATTAATTGCTCATTTCAGAGGCTGTTTTGCGGAACCCCATGGTGGTAAACGGTTCTGAGGCCGAAGCCCATAAAGTAATCATGATTTGGCTGCGGAACGCCCCCGACCGCAACGGAGGAAGAAAAAGCGGTACAGGACAAGAGTAGGGTAGACTTAGATTAGTAAATAACATACAGGTAGGCCTGTCTGCATAGTGCAATTATTCAAATATTTGCGAATAGTTGTTGCTAATCATACTCGTATTCGCGGTTTTTGAACTATTCGATTAATCGCGCAGGCGCAAATACCTGTAACTATTCACTAATACTGACCATTCACGAGTAATAATGTATTGCCTTTGCACTGCATTACTTGCAGTCGTGTTCTCTAACTATTCGCAATTGCGCTGTTTTGTCTGGGCACCGCTGGTAGTGGTACACATGGTAGTATTTCCCGAATAGCACTAGCAAGTAATGCCTTTGAGGAAGCCGACTTAGCTGTGCTGGCTGGGCCGCTGGCTGTTTGGCTGTGACTGCATGCAGCCATTGTTCAGTTCATGGGTTGACCAATGTCCAAAACACTTAATAAATGTAATACAGTGTAATACATTTGTATGTAGAATAAATCACTTTTTCACTGCCAGCAACTGGACAATAGGCATTCTAGAGTGCTGGTTTAAAATAAATGTTAGGTATCTACTGGTTATTTAAAGGGGCAGTATCGTAACGATCAGAGCAGACTTTCGACAGAGCATACAATCAATGTCCTAGTTAAAGATGAACACAGTGACTGACAATTACAGGCTCATTTATGGAGCAGCAACAGTAATATGACCATATCATGTGGGGTATTATGGCAGTCACTGACTTAACCTAAAACTAGCATTCCGATTCCATGCCCTGTTGATCGTGACGATTCTGTCCCTTTAATGACAAAAGGGAGTTATAAATTATGAGGTAGTTAAAAACAAATGCTAGCAAAATGACTTCTAGGTGATGTGTTATTGTGAATTCACTAAATAAAATGCCTGGGAAAATAGGAACCATTGAATTGTTAATTGATTTTTTTAATTTAAATTTAAAGTGACTAAATTTGCATTTTTGTATAAAACACGTTTATTTAAATTCTGAGTTTTGTGAGGATAAATTATAGAAAGATGAGTGACAATGAATTATGTGATAATACATTTCCTACTGCATACTCCTATTTCCTCCATGATAACATGTGTTGAACCAAATTTAAACACTATTTAAATTGTTTTATGTTGTAACCCCTCTGCCGGGCGGCCGACAAAGGCAAATATGATCTCCCTCCGTGTTGCGCATATTTATAATTTTGTTTGTAATTTATCATTATAAAAAGGCATGCAACTTTTCAGCGGATCAGCTGATTTCATCTTTTTTTTAAGTATCCTAGTGCCATTGAAAACTGTAAAACACTGTACAATGTTGTTTTTTTGTGCCTAACCATTTCCTTTTTTTTTTTCAATTACAAAGTTGCATGCCTGTGTAAATTATCTGCTAGTGGTAATATTTTAACCGTATTGCTACAACGCACTCTTGCAACGGGTTTGTGCCCTGTATCGTAAATTTTTATAATTCCTTTTTTTCCCTTTCCTTTTTGCTTTTTAATCTCTGAAACGGTTGTTCTGCACATGATCTTGCTGTGTGCTGAATGAACATACTTCGCATCGTTTTTTGTAGCATAAAGCTGTGCTAAAAGTAATTAAAAAATGAACAATACAAAATCACGTAACATTTTAATTTTAATTAAACAACTGCGATTAATTTACACTAACCCTAAGTGTTCAATTATCTCGCTTATTTATTACACATTGATTTGTTTGAAAATGTAAATTTGTTTTCATAAATAATAACCATGAAAAGATTTACTCATTGGTCACTGCCTTGTCGTTTTAATTGCCTTTTCCCAC
This sequence comes from Zoroaster sp. YZ-2022, assembly GCA_029582265.1. Taxonomy (NCBI): domain Eukaryota; kingdom Metazoa; phylum Echinodermata; class Asteroidea; order Forcipulatida; family Zoroasteridae; genus Zoroaster; species Zoroaster sp. YZ-2022. The sequence goes on from CM055816.1 coordinate 3,652,692, forward strand.
GCGTGCGCAGTAGTGTTTTATGCACGATGAGTAGTCATGAATCATCACTACTCATCAGTAGACATCACCTGCATATGCTACACTACCGCGCACACGTGGGCAAAGGCAAGTACACCGGCAATGCCAAAGGCAGTGAAATCCCACCGACCCACTTATAGCATGAAGTTATTGTGACGCTCCATTTAGTTACCAGGAAAAGTTTGTCCACTAATGATAGCGTAATTAGTGGTGAGCATAAGTCAATCACAATGGCCATTAATTCCCACAGTAAAATGCATAGGCCCTAATTAGTTCAGGGTGTTATATTTAATGTTGTATTGAGTTACATTTTGTATTTTATAATATTAACTGAAGAACTTTCATTCAGGATTAAATCATCACTAAGGATGTTTTCTAAAACCATGTGTAATTTTGCTGTTTTAGTAAGTGGTTTTTCCCCCCACCATTGGCCCTGTACTGGGCCAGTACTGGTACGGTAATATGTTTGTACTGGGCCAGTACTGGTTCAGTACTGTTTTAGTAAGGGTTTTCCCCATTGGCCCTTTACTGGGCCAGTACTGGTACGGTAATGTTTCTGTACTGGGCCACTACTGGTTCTGTACTGTTTTAGTAAGGGTATTCCCCATTGGCACTGTACTGGGCCAGTACTGGTACGGTAGTGTTTATCTTCTGGGCCAGTACTGGTTCTGTAATGTTTTAGTAAGGGTTTTCCCCATTGGCCCTGTACAGGGCCAATGCTGGTACGGTAGTGTTTATCTACTGGGCCAGTACTGGTTCTGTACTGTTTTAATAAGGGTATTCCCCATTGGCCCTGTACTGGGCCAGTACTTGTACGGTAGTGTTTATATACTGGCCCAGTACTGGTTTAGTACTGTTTTGGTTAGGGCATTTTGTGTCGGCACGATACTGGGCCAGTACTGGG
>CM055816.1:3654113-3742791 GCA_029582265.1 Zoroaster sp. YZ-2022
ACACCCACTTTAGTTGCTCTATAAAACCTTTCAACACGCTGTTGTATTTTTGCGAAAGAATCCAACAGCTGTGATTAGCGTGTCTTCCGCTAAAAGCCAACTTGGTGATCATACATTTATTATTCTCATCATATTTTTTATACTGTAATTCTTTACTCGCGCTACAGTCGTCGATAATAAACAACGTCTGTCTCCTTTGAAAACGTTGCTATAATTTTCTATCGCTTTGTTTAGCGATAAATCACTCAGATCATTGACGTGCACTCGCTCGTCGTTCAAAATCCATTTTCTATTTTGATAAGCGAGATTTACCGCGACAGTAGGGCATGGTATAGCGATATATTCAAAATATTTACGATATTCTTTTTGTAACAGATTTAAAACAAATGATGTTTTTCCACATCCGGTTTGTCTGCAAATTAACGCGGCGTGTGGATCTTTTCGTAACATAGTTTTTAACATAGTATTTAATAATAGTCAACATGTTAATATTCAACACTATGAAATCGTCATTTTTCAATATTGAGTTGGGCGTCCATAATGATAAAAGTGTAGCAATATAATTCACCCGCGGTTTCCACCTCTTTTTCAAGTTGAATGGTAATTCCTTCGGATAAGTTTTCTACTCACCTTCCGCTTCCGTGCATTTTTTGGTCGTCGCTGGTTTTCATATCTAAAATATAAGCCGTATTTATCTAGTAAATAATCGGCTTGTTTCACGTTGGATACATTTAAAGCTTTGGTTGCTGGTGACGGTTGGACATTTCACAGATAAACCAAATGTTGTTATTGATAATATTTTGAACAGGCATTGGTCCAAATATATACTGTCCATCTGCTATTACTGTCAATGCGAGCATGGCAACCAATGGAAGTACAGTATACTGGATGGTCAATGCATCTGACATTGTTGATGGAGTCGTCAATACCACTTGCTGGATTGGATGTGATAATGAAACTGTAGAAAGGAATTCAGGAGACTTTTTTGATGTTGGTGACACACTGGTGACATGTAATACATCTGATGCTGCAGGCAACACTGCAATGTGTAGCGTCAATGTCACTGTCATAGTTAAGATTAAATGTAGAATTCATCATTATACCTCTAATTTTATCCAAGATTCTTGTTCGTTGTTCTGATGGAATTCATCATACAGTTATTTTAAATACAATGTAGCTTTTAAACAACATTGGAATCTCAGACATATATAGATTGGATAAGTAACTAGACCCAAATTATTGCAGTATTCATCTAAGATCTTCACCCTATAGTGGTAAAGTCACAGTGAGTGTTTTATGTGAAAGAATGATGAGCAATTTACATTAATAATGAACATCAATTTTCACATACAGTAATTAAGTTTTTCCCATGACGCTGAACACATTAGTAATATTTGGCAATAATTTTTGTGTAACAAAATTAACTCCTGATTACACAACAGAATATCCGACCGAGCCGACGACCGAGCCGCCGACCGAGCCGACGACCGAGCTGACGACCGAGCCGATGACTGTTGGTACAACAACAGTCGGAACAGCGATCGGACCAACAGGTGAGCATTTATGGCACTAGTTATTTTATTGGTTATTAGAAGGAAACTTTTGACATAAGATATATTGATGCTGTTTTGATTATTATCTAAAAGCTTGAAGCAAAGTCTAGTTGAGTTAATAACAAAATGAATGAAGTTGTAACTTACCATTATTAACGAACGAAAGATTTTAAGATTTATTCACAATAATAAGCGATACTTATTTACAGAATGTTTGCTGATGTAACATATAATGTAAATGTTGAACAGTTTTATAGGTCTCAAGACCACTTTTGTTGGTCTCATTCTTGGTCTTCTCTCCTCATGGTCTTTGTCTTGCTCTCTGGTCTTTGTCTTGCTCTCGGACCAATGGTGTGTCCTAATTTGTAGGTCTTGAAAATCAAGACCTGTGAAAATCTTTTTATTGTGCTATGGTTGCACTCTAATTGATTACACAGTATCAGTATAACTAAACGATCTGACAGTAACCATAACTTGGAGTTCATTTGTGAGCAACCTTTTTTGACACAAGCATACCCATAGGAAGCACAACTATACAACTTGCCTAAATTATACGTGCTGGGTTCAATATGAACTTATTGAGATGATGTCGGCATAACTCTTTACATGTACTATTCCTGTTTTAATGGATAATTGCACAGAATGTACAATGCATATACGGGTGCAATAATAAACACACAAACATTTAAAGCTGTTCATAGACTACAGCAAAGCTTTTGATAGCATCAGTCAAGTTCAGCTCTTTGACGTGCTGATCAATATGGGATATCCCAAGCGTGTTGGCGCACTACTCCAAAGACTGTATATATCGGTCAGTCAACTGTTATAAGATGGAAAGTACAGCGATCCCTTCGCCATACATAAAGGTGTTCAACAAGTTTTGTATTGCCTCGCCACCCCTTTTCTTTCTATATACTGAGACCGGTATGCGTGACACAGACATTGAAAATCTGAGAATAACTATTGGTGGCGAAAACATCACAATTCTGCGTTATAATAATAATAATAATAATAATGAACATTTGTAATGCGCCGGTATCCATCATAAAAACGATGCTCATGGCGCAGCGACCCACCAGTACAAGAAAAACAAAGAAAATAAAGAAAAACAAATTTCACAACCAAGCTCTATGTACAGTTAATGAGATTGCATCAAGTGAGTCTTGAGTGAAGCTTTGAAAGATGCCAGTGATGGAGACAGTTTGACATGTTCCGGTAATTTGTTCCACAGTGAAGACGCAGCTGAGGCAAAGGATCGCTCACCCCACGATCTTTTAGAAGGAACAATCCTTAGAAGATGTTTATGCTGACTATACTGCACTGGTATCAAACAGTCTCTAGAATATAACGCAAATTACAGAAAAAGTTAACGATTAGGGGAAGAAGAGACTGTTGCAGCTAAATGCTAATAAAACTATTATCGCATGGCGTGTTCATTTTTCGAATCCCCGGAATAATTTTGAATTTCTTCCCAGTGTTGATACCTGCGCATCCCTTGCGCGTAGAGTTGATTGGGAACTCCTTCTATAGTAATCGAAACTTTATCGACTTTTGGATTATAACATTTCCGAGGATCTTTTACATTGGGCTCTTTGAATAAAAACAATATTCCTTTTCAAGCTTTTTGCAGGTGTATTTAGATTTATATTCCACGTTGTTTCGCGTTTGTTTAACGGTGTTACGCTCTGTCTCAAAACTCTATCGTACAACATCGCTTACTTGTTGCTATATTGATTTTTAATCGTTTGCGTTAGATGTGCCATTTTAACGACTTCGTATTCTAAAGAAATTCCGCTTATGATGTATTTAGCATTATCATCCGAGCTTTTAATAACTTTAGAAAATGTATTAAACTCGAGTTCGTAGGTTAGCCGATCCCCGATCCCTGATTGATAAAACAGTTGATGCTCTGTCAATAATTCAAAATCGAGCGGAATGTGATATCTATTTTTAAGAGTATCCGCGACGGCTTTGTCTTTTCCTCCGTTGTTTGAACCATTACCGTCGCTGGCATTCACTCTTAATTAACTCACGTTAGGATCTTCGATTCCTTGGGACGCTAGATTTTCGAGTTGCTCTTTCGTCAACCACTCGTCTTTGAAACAATTGAACACGTCCGCATCGTCTAAACTAAACACTTCATTCCCCTCCATTTTAATGGTTATATTTTTAACGATGACTCTACCTATATTATATACGATCGTTCTTGCATCGTCGTCTGCAGATTCGAGATCAATTTTAAAAGCCAATCTAACCGTACCCTGAACGATGAGGTCGTTTGTTCCTAAATTTGGAAAACGAACCGTCAACAGTTGATTTTCGGTGATTGTACTCGGATTGTTTGTAATGACGACTTTTTGACGTATTCCTTTTATACCTCGCGGTTCTCGCAATTTTCTGTACGGATTTAGTTTGTCTTCGTACGCTTGACTCATATTTAATTCAGAACATTTTTTTTTTTTTTTTTAATTTTTAAAATAAAAATTAAATTTAAAAAAATTGTGTCGATAGCGATGATGATCGGAGGTGCGGTAGTAAACGCGTTGGCTTTTAGCAGATCTAATTTGTCATTTTCTAGTTTACGTAACAACGATATCGAAAAAGAACGAAAGTGGCACGATTTAGCGCTAGAACAACTTACGAAAGCGAGAGACGAATTTACGAAAAAGCGATCGAAATATCTAAATTATTTAAACGATCGACTCGAAAAAGAATCGCACGCTAAAAAAACTTTTAACGACATCAACTAAGCGGTGAATGAATATTATATCGTTACCAGCAGTCAACTATTTTACCATCGAGTTTATACGACGAACCTAAACTAGAGGATTTTTATACTCCGAGCGAAGATAAGAAAAACGAGAGAATTTTTATTCGTAATTTTGGGTATGACCATAGTAGGCTACGCGAGTTATAAATTATTAAAAAAAGATAAAAACTAATTGTAAAATGGCAGAAGGAGGGTTAAAGATGGAGATGGATAACTTTGATCCAATGAGCAAACAAGATGATCGACAAGATGATGATGACTTTGAAGAAATAGAAAGAACGAGATTAGAAAACTTTAGGTTAAAAACTATAAACCCGGTGAAATAATAAACCATAGCAAAAATTTTAAGTTTGAATTCGATGTTAAAAATGAAGTCAAAGGTTTTTATTCCAAAGATGTAAATTTAACTTGGATCGCAGACCCCCCAAAAATTGTTTCTTTAGATAGAATTAAAAAAAGAGCGAGGGATCAAGGATATGAAAACCCAACTGCATTTGCTAATGAAGCATTATATATAGGAAGCAAAAGTGAATTGCGTAAAGTCTCAGAAAAGGCTCGTGAGGCGTTAAAAAAAACGTCAGTCAGCTCGATAAAATAATTCCCGAAAGCGTCGAAATGAAAGAGATACCGCAAGTCGCGACGAATGTAGAACGAGACGTCAATGAAATAACTTCTATTCTAAACGAATTTCCTCTTGCGGATGAACTCAAATGGGATGATGAAGAAGATCCTATTTTGCGACCATATGGACGTTTAATGCGAGAACTGTTGGGTTTCAATAAAGCCATGCAAACGAATCGAGGCGAACTAGCAAATAATTTAGCTAGATTGAGCACACTCGACAAAGAAATCTCCGATCTTGTGCAAATAATCGACGAAGATGAGATAGGAGATGAAGAAGCTGTCGACGAACTCAAGAGACAGCTGCAAGAACTACAAGACGAAAGACGAGCTAGATTGGAGGCCGCGAGCACGCAAGATCACATTCTTCGCAGTCAAATCAATAGAATCAAAGAAACGATTCGTCACATGTTGGAAAGCGACGTTACGTTAACCGAAACAATTTTAACTTTATTTAGAGAACAAGGCGTAACGATAGTCAGTCTATTAACGGCCGTCAGTCTCGCCATCGGTTTTATCGTCGAAGCGATCGTAAATGCCGTAAAACCTACCGTAGCGCCAACACCTGCACCACCCACCCCACCTGCCCCGAGTAGCGGTGGTGTAAAAGAGTGGATACAAACAACTTTTAAAAATCTATCTGATCTGCTAAAAAAAACTCGGAACAAAAGCTTTGGCTGCTTTACCGGGTATTATCGGATCGGTGTTGAGTTGGTTATTTACGACAATTTCAAAAGTAGTCGGATGGGCGGCGGAACACGTGTGGCTAGCCTTGACTGGAATCGGAGTTTTAGTTTTAACCTATATACAGACTCATCGCTAGACTTTTGTTATCACGTCGTAAATAATTAGACCTAGCTCACCTAGTATAGCAAAACCGACAATCAAATAATTTTTTTCATCTTCATGAGTAGCATCTCGGCTTACAAAAAATGATGATGATGATGTGATGATGATGATGATGATGGTAAAGTTGCGCTTTGCGCTATATTGTGGCCGAGCGGTCTAGCCCACCGAACTCAAGTTCTGGTGTTGCCAGCAGCAGGGTGTGAGTTCGAGCCCCGGTCGTGACACTTGTGTCCTTGAGCAAGGTACTTAACCATAATTGCTTCGTCCTTCGGATGGGACGTAAAGCCGTAGGTCCCGTGTGGTGTGTAATGCACGTAAAAGAATGCGCCTTGAGCACCACTTAGTTGGTGGATACGTGCGCTATATAAGTCCACACATTATTATTATTATTATTATTATTATTATTATTATTATTATTATTATCTATAGATGCTGTTGATGTAGTCGTTATCGTCGGTAAAGTAGGCTGATTGACGACTAGCGGCGAGCCTAGTTTACGATCGCTTTGCTCTATATCGAAACTCGCTGGTTGTTGAGTTTCTAACGATTGTGACGGTTGTTGAGTAACGATTAAAGGTGGCGGTAGTGGGTGTCGAATTCGTGTCTTGATTCGAACCGAGCGATAGATCCGACGTTGCGATCAAAATATTATTGTTGTATCCCACGTACGTACCTATTCTCAAATTCATGTCACTCGGCATCAAGTATAAATTTTCACCAATGGCAAAATTTAATTGAGACCGAGCGTGTTGTAAAGAATCTTGATATCGTTGAATAGAAGATTGTAAATCGATCGGAGAATCGATCGGAGCGTCGAGAATATTAAAAAATTCTCTTTTTGCGTCTAAACCGGTGCCGGGGACAAGAATTCCAGTTTTTGCTTGAGCTTGAGCTTCCAATATCGCGTAAACGTACGTTCTTATAGAGTCGTTGATTCGTTCCGTACCTATATCCGTAAAATCTTGAGACTCGTCGAGTATAAATTTAACCCAATCTTGACGAGTATCGGGAGATTGTGAAATATAACCGACCGTATACGTCGACGGATGATCTCCGAAACCCATCTTTGTCGCGGTTTTGTAATAATCGTAATCGCTCGTGTCGTGAAACTTTACGTGTAAACTTGAATTATCGTAGTCGTTTCCGGGCACCGCTTTGTAACCGTTGTCGTAATAATAAGCTATTTCCAATCCTCTCGAGTTTTTGTCTACTCGTTGTTTCCAATCCGATATCGTCGAAACGTGAAAGTTTCTGCATATTTTATTATACGCTCTGATGTCTATATTGTTTTCGAACGCGTCGTACAAATTTTGAAAAGACGCTGGACAGCTCATTTCTTTGAGCAATCGTCTAATTTGATAATAAACATGAAATTTAAAAAAACTGCGAATCATCGCGTACGAATGAAGCAAACGTTACAAAATTTGTTTGATTTTGATAAAACTTTAGCGGATTGGAATTCTAATCGTTTACGAACTCGTCGCTAACGACGTGAGGCAACCTATATTATTTCAAAAGGATCATCGAGTTCTACATTTAAAAAAAATATTTTCTTTGACGTAACTATCTATATTCGTCAAGTCGATAGAAGTAATTGTTTTAGCGGCAATAACATTTCTAGATTGCGGATACCGCTTCGATAAATTGCTCTGAAATGCTTGTGGAATCGACATTTTATTATAAGATAAATATAAGTTATAAATGTTAATATAAAATGTATCATACGATCGAAATTTAACATTTTAATAATACAATCTTATTAAATAATACAATCGATAATCGTGACGGTAAACTTTTCATTTCGTTAAAGAGCATCAACCATTGGGCCGGTTACTTAACGTGCGTAAAAAAAATAAAAAATATACCGATGGTAAAGCTGGATAAATGAAAGAAATGAACAAGATCAAGGAGAAGATCTCGAGGTTATTGAGCCCGGACTTTATAATATAAAATAAATTATCGACATTGTATTAAAAAACACACCTTGGATTACGTTCGTCGTAGATGAAAAATTTGGTAAATCTTTTATAAATAGGCTATTACTCAAGAAAAACGAAAAATCTAATTTTCATCGGGATTAGCTAATTTACTCGGGTTTGAAAATGATTATCTATCTATTGGAAAGCACGAATTTAAAAAAACTTGATTTGCAACCTTTTAAAATAATATACATTCATTGCGATCAAATTTCTACGAGTGAAAATTTTGTCGATGGTAAACCTTGTACTCTTTTAAACGTTTTTCCGTTACAAGATAAATCGTTGGGGGAAAGTACATGGATGGAATATTCTAATCCATTGCCAAAACAATCTTAAAACTGGTACTTTTAATGAATTAAGTTTTCAAATTAAAGATTCTATCGGCAGAGACATAAATAATCACGGTATGCCAATTATTTTAACCGTCGAAATTAAATAAATGGCGAGTATTTACGGACCTTGTCGAAGAAGCGGTAGCGATAATTATAGCGCACCAAATATCAACAATCCGTCTATTTACAAACGTCATGGATTTATCGAGCCAAATGTAATTCAACAAACGATACCTTTGGTAAATTTATTTAGTGAACTTAACATTAAACTCGGATGGCACGGCGCGTTTAAACTACCCTTTTTTTTTTACGTTCGATGAATCACCTACGTACTGTTAAATTTTTGATAAAATTTATAAAAAACAACGGTCTTCATTCTCATTCGGTAACGCGCAATTTTCATGCCGATGTAGAGCTTATTCCTTCTCCGGAGCGAGCTACTAAATTTTCTTTCAACCACGAATTGCAGCATTTTGAATACGAAATTTGCTACAAAACCAGAACTGGCCCAGTACCGTGCCGACACAAAATGACCTAACCAAAACAGTACGAAACCGGTAATGGCCCAGTACTGGGCCAATACAGATTCCATTACTTGGCCATTACTGGCCCAGTACTGGCCCAGTACAGGGGCAATTGTGATGCCATTACTCGCCCAGCGCCGGTAAATTGGCACTGGGCCAGTGCCGGCAAATGGAACTGGCACAGTTCTGGCTTGCACAGAGGCTTGGAACTGGCCCAGTTCATGTAGCCCTTACTCATCCGGTACACAACCAGAACTGGCCCAGTACCGTGCCGACACAAACTGCCTTAACCAAAACAGTACGAAACCGGTAATGGCCCAGTACTGGGCCAATGCAGATTCCGTTAATTGGGCATTATTGGCCCAGTACTGGCCCAGTATCGTGCCGACACAAAATGCCCTAACCAAAACAGTACTAAACCAGTACTGGGCCAGTATATAAACACTACCGTACAAGTACTGGCCCAGTACAGGGCCAATGGGGAATACCCTTATTAAAACAGTACAGAACCAGTACTGGCCCAGTAGATAAACACTACCGTACCAGCATTGGCCCTGTACAGGGCCAATGGGGAAAACCCTTACTAAAACATTACAGAACCAGTACTGGCCCAGAAGATAAACACTACCGTACCAGTACTGGCCCAGTACAGTGCCAATGGGGAATACCCTTACTAAAACAGTACAGAACCAGTAGTGGCCCAGTACAGAAACATTACCGTACCAGTACTGGCCCAGTAAAGGGCCAATGGGGAAAACCCTTACTAAAACAGTACTGAACCAGTACTGGCCCAGTACAAACATATTACCGTACCAGTACTGGCCCAGTACAGGGCCAATGGTGGGGGGAAAAACCACTTACTAAAACAGCAAAATTACACATGGTTTTAGAAAACATCCTTAGTGATGATTTAATCCTGAATGAAAGTTCTTCAGTAAATATTATAAAATACAAAATGTAACTCAATACAACATTAAATATAACTTACCCTGAACTAATTAGGGCCTATGCATTTTACTGTGGGAATTAATGGCCATTGTGATTGACTTATGCTCACCACTAATTACGCTATCATTATTGGACAAACTTTTCCTGGTAACTAAATGGAGCGTCACAATAACTTCATGCTATAAGTGGGTCGGTGGGATTTCACTGCATTTGGCATTGCCGGTGTACTTGCCTTTGCCCACGTGTGCGCGGTAGTGTAGCATATGCAGGTGATGTCTACTGATGAGTAGTGATGATTCATGACTACTCATCGTGCATAAAACACTACTGCGCACGCGTGGGAAAAGGCAATTAAAACGACAAGGCAGTGACCAATGAGTAAATCTTTTCATGGTTATTATTTATGAAAACAAATTTACATTTTCAAACAAATCAATGTGTAATAAATAAGCGAGATAATTGAACACTTAGGGTTAGTGTAAATTAATCGCAGTTGTTTAATTAAAATTAAAATGTTACGTGATTTTGTATTGTTCATTTTTTAATTACTTTTAGCACAGCTTTATGCTACAAAAAACGATGCGAAGTATGTTCATTCAGCACACAGCAAGATCATGTGCAGAACAACCGTTTCAGAGATTAAAAAGCAAAAAGGAAAGGGAAAAAAAGGAATTATAAAAATTTACGATACAGGGCACAAACCCGTTGCAAGAGTGCGTTGTAGCAATACGGTTAAAATATTACCACTAGCAGATAATTTACACAGGCATGCAACTTTGTAATTGAAAAAAAAAAAGGAAATGGTTAGGCACAAAAAAAAAACATTGTACAGTGTTTTACAGTTTTCAATGGCACTAGGATACTTAAAAAAAAGATGAAATCAGCTGATCCGCTGAAAAGTTGCATGCCTTTTTATAATGATAAATTACAAACAAAATTATAAATATGCGCAACACGGAGGGAGATCATATTTGCCTTTGTCGGCCGCCCGGCAGAGGGGTTACAACATAAAACAATTTAAATAGTGTTTAAATTTGGTTCAACACATGTTATCATGGAGGAAATAGGAGTATGCAGTAGGAAATGTATTATCACATAATTCATTGTCACTCATCTTTCTATAATTTATCCTCACAAAACTCAGAATTTAAATAAACGTGTTTTATACAAAAATGCAAATTTAGTCACTTTAAATTTAAATTAAAAAAATCAATTAACAATTCAATGGTTCCTATTTTCCCAGGCATTTTATTTAGTGAATTCACAATAACACATCACCTAGAAGTCATTTTGCTAGCATTTGTTTTTAACTACCTCATAATTTATAACTCCCTTTTGTCATTAAAGGGACAGAATCGTCACGATCAACAGGGCATGGAATCGGAATGCTAGTTTTAGGTTAAGTCAGTGACTGCCATAATACCCCACATGATATGGTCATATTACTGTTGCTGCTCCATAAATGAGCCTGTAATTGTCAGTCACTGTGTTCATCTTTAACTAGGACATTGATTGTATGCTCTGTCGAAAGTCTGCTCTGATCGTTACGATACTGCCCCTTTAAATAACCAGTAGATACCTAACATTTATTTTAAACCAGCACTCTAGAATGCCTATTGTCCAGTTGCTGGCAGTGAAAAAGTGATTTATTCTACATACAAATGTATTACACTGTATTACATTTATTAAGTGTTTTGGACATTGGTCAACCCATGAACTGAACAATGGCTGCATGCAGTCACAGCCAAACAGCCAGCGGCCCAGCCAGCACAGCTAAGTCGGCTTCCTCAAAGGCATTACTTGCTAGTGCTATTCGGGAAATACTACCATGTGTACCACTACCAGCGGTGCCCAGACAAAACAGCGCAATTGCGAATAGTTAGAGAACACGACTGCAAGTAATGCAGTGCAAAGGCAATACATTATTACTCGTGAATGGTCAGTATTAGTGAATAGTTACAGGTATTTGCGCCTGCGCGATTAATCGAATAGTTCAAAAACCGCGAATACGAGTATGATTAGCAACAACTATTCGCAAATATTTGAATAATTGCACTATGCAGACAGGCCTACCTGTATGTTATTTACTAATCTAAGTCTACCCTACTCTTGTCCTGTTCCCGCTTTTTCTTCCTCCGTTGCGGTCGGGGGCGTTCCGCAGCCAAATCATGATTACTTTATGGGCTTCGGCCTCAGAACCGTTTACCACCATGGGGTTCCGCAAAACAGCCTCTGAAATGAGCAATTAATAAATTTCAGCATAATTAGAACAGCAAAATAGATGTTGCAACTGCTTGGCATGACCTAGGGCTTAAATGAGGTAAACACCATGTCTGTAAATGCTTCCATACTCGATAAGATTGTGAGTAAATGTATGTACTGACCTTAAGCTTATTTTATTGAACCGTTTAAGAGGAAACAGATAATATAAGAGGTTTATTATATGTAATAGACTTCTAATAATATTTATATTCAAATGTTTGTTTCCATATTAATGTTGAAATAGATTACAGGCCATTGATCCATTTCAAATTGTACACCAGTTATTTGTTACATGGAATACCAACTATATAGCTGTATTAGCATTGTTTTTTGACATTATTCTATACCCGGATTCTATGAATTTTCACACCGCATGCTTTTCAGTTGTTATAATATAGGTCAATTAATGCGCAAACATTTAATTGCTAGTAAGATTTGGTAGAAATGATCGACAGCAAATATACTTCATGTTCACTCCCAACCATTGACAAAAGCCCCAAAAGTCTCCGGTTTCTGGTCATCGATCGGCTTTAAAATCGGTGCGGTGCCACATTAAAAAAATATTTTCCAACAGGGTTATACATGTATACGCGGGGACCAACTTTCCTATACACAAAGTAAGAGAGGCCTCACAAATCGGGCAAATGTTCAATGTTCATACCCCTATGTGGAAAAGGTTTCAAACACAGCACGGCAGAATTCCAATCGATCCAGCAAGTTTGGCTGCAATTGGGCAGCGTTATACATGTACAGTGCGCGGAGCTAGAAACCAGAGACTTATGCTATGGTCTCACAGGAATATTTCGATCTTTCTGTCGAAATATATTTCGATTCTTGGTTTTTTTGTTATTTTTTATAATTACGTCAAAATCTCGTATAAATATCGGCAAAATATCTGTTTTCCGTGAGAAAAATTGTTTTTGTGTATTTTCTCGACAATTTCGATTCATTTTCGATTTTATTTCGACGACTTTCGACTGTTTAGATCATTTCGACTGTTTAGATCATTTCGACTAAGCTCGACTATATCGATTTTTGTCGAAATTTTATTTTTATTTTTTGGAAAATTATTGAAAAACTTTCGACTGTTTCGATGTATTTCGACTGGCATTTCGACTGACATTTCGACTGTTTAGATTGATTTCGATTTTTTTCGATTATTTTTCGATTAAAAAAAAAAATTGGGACAAATGTTTCGATTTATTTCGACTGTTACGATTGTTTAGACTACTTTTAGATTGTTTCGACATATTTCGACATGATTTCGATATTTTAGAATCTTTCGATTTATTTCGACAAATTTAGACTCTTTCGTCAAATATTTCGAAATTTGTCGAGATATATCGAAATAGTCGAAATATCGAAATATCGAAATAGAAAACTTTGTCGAAACAATCTAAACTCTCGAAACAGTTATAATTTATCGAAATTTGTCGAAAATATTTCTTCAAATTTATTTCGAAAAATTTAACCACATTTTTTTTCGATTGTTTAGACTATTTAGACAGTTTAGATTTATTTCGACTGTTTTTCGAACTTTTAGACTGTTAAGACTATTTCGATTTCATTTTCGACAGTTTCGATAATATTTCGAAAAAATTTCGATAAATTTGATCGAAACTTTATCGAAAAATATTGGTCAGGTTTAATAATTTTCGATTAATGATTTTGTTTTCGACAAATATCGACAAATCTCGACAAATATCGACTATTTCGACTTTTCTCGAAAATTTCTTGTAAAAAATCAAAAATCTTGACGAAACACGATCGAGAGAGTCGAAATCTCTGTGGGACCATAGCATTAACTGACCCTGGAAATTTATCCATTTTAGTAGAGCCGCAAAAACAATAATGTTCAAGGGAGGGTGCAGGATTTTTGGACCGGTATATGTATTCCAATTCTCAAGTTCTCAACAGACATATCTTAAAACCGACATGTGAAATTTTCTCTGAAATGACTGCATTTTAGGAAATATTTCTCAGGACGATAGGTCATCTTTGACTGGTCAGGAATACATGTTGTATCATTCCTTTAAACATTGTTAATTTTTCCCTGATAATCACCAAAATGAGCTCTATAATGTCTATACATAATTGTAACCTACTTGTTATTACTGCACATAGCATCAGACTGCTGAATGCCCTCTTGGTTACTGGTGTTGTCGACTTCCACCCCGGCTTCCCTGCTCAATTAAAACGGAGAGTGAGGTCGTGTGTCATGACGTTGGTCATGACACGCTTCACTGTATCTTTCATTGAGTTGCCACCAACCGGTGTTAACTTGTTTACCTGAAGAAATATAGAGAAAATTATGTGTAACAGTTAATATTACATATTGAGATTATATATGTATATCTAGGACCAAATGAATTATTGAAAAATCTTATAAATCCACACAAAACGTATAAGGCTGCATTTTTACAGAAAATACTGAAATTACACATGAATGTTTTATTGATGATTCATAAAACCTAAGAACCGTTTGTCAATGCCATAAAAAGCATGGACTAAATTTAAGACAATTCTGGAAATTTGTTTGAATTTAGCAACATTATGTGTAACATATGTCCATACATATTTCACTAGTTTGCTGTTTTTTTGGAAGAATACATTCATTAAAATTCGTTAGTTTAAAAAAAACCGTTACCGTGGCAACTATGAACACCAATTAACGTAGATGTTTGCGTGAGAGGGTCCAAAAGATCAGCGTGATCGGACAAAGCGTTCTGGTGATAAAAAATTCGTATATATAGGGGGCACATTGCACGCCCTCCCCCAGGCCTGATAGGGTTAGGCAAGGTGTAGCATTATAGGAAAAACTACTTTAATGTACATATATCCACAATGCTTCAAGTACCGGTACTCATAACTATCATTCGTACTGAAACTTTAGTACCCTGTCCACGGTTGTTAATCGTTTTTAACAAATCGTTTTTAACATACTCGGATAGGCCTAAGCGTTTTTTGTAAGTTGTCACAATCAAAACACTTGACCAAAGCTGAGTCATGCTGCATTATGTGACCAGCCATTATAGGGAAGACTAGTATAATTATTTTCAATTAGTTATCAATGCTCTATCTACCATGCATTATTTCAAAATGCTTACCACGGATTTTCTAAGTGATTTGTCAAGAAGCTGTTGCTCAAGGTTTTCAACTTCTTCATAGGAGGCTAGTGGAAAGCCGATCGCATCGGGCAACTCAATGGAGGGTCCTCCCCCTCCCCCGCTTAGTCTTTTAAGCAGTTTTCTTTGGCTTTTCAATTCCGTTGAAATTTCGGCCATTGTCACTTGCAGTTCGCTCATGCTGCGTACCATGCTGCGGTCAGTTGCTGCAGAGTAAATATTGTTATCTGTTACTGACAATTGGTCATTCATATACAAACAATAAACACCTTAGTTCTAGATTTCTTGAGAGAATACCAGTAGGAAGTTGTCATGTTTCTATTATTCTATTTACTGATTTAACAACATATAATTATACATTTTTGCGGTACATTGATATATTGCGTGTTAGAAACCTTTATTTGGTAGTGATATTCGTCTAAAACCAATTGGGGTTGGGCAGGTCGTTGTTAAATTCAATAATCTGTTGGTACTTTTTGCCCACCCTTAAGACAGGTGCTTCCGAAAAGTTTAAAGTGTTTGGCAAGTATTGATCAACTCAAAATGCAAGTTAGGTTGTTTTTATTTCCCTTGTGCTTTCATGGAAATTATCGGCGGGAGGATACTATTTGAGAGATTTTTGTTTTCCATTTGATCAAATTTTTTGTCGCGAACATCAGTAAAACAATAAATTAAATTACAGCAGGGTACAGCAAAATATTCATGTGCATAAACATCATGGGTTGTTGATCACTAAGTGTAACAATTTCCCTTTCACCTCCACATTCAATGAAAACAAATTACCTGATATCGGTTCCACAGCTGAAGCTGAAGCTGCAGCTGCAACAGCATCAGTGCCCTTTGAATCATTGTCTGAGTGGCTATGTGGAAACATCGGCAGAGGAGGCAGAGGAGGAGTGGGTGCCCTGCCGATTGGTGTTGATGTTCTTGGCCTAGGACCTCTTCCCCTGGGAGAAGTCTCATCATCTTCGTCTTCTTCATTTAACGAAGATGAGGAAACTCGAGCCTTTTCTCGGCGCCTACAACAAAAAATAATTCTATATAATGTATTTTGTTTACGTTTTGGAGTGTTTCTGGGAGCAGACTGTAAAAGAAACAAATGATTTAATTTTGCCCTACATCGACGTGTGTATAGCACTGTATACTCAGTGCTTTCCGAGTAACTGTGGAATTTCATCAACCTATAAAGACTGTAAAAGATTACTCGTTGTTTAAAGAAGTTTCAGGCAGTCAGGACGCCAAGTCTTACCCAGTAAATCAACACCGAACTTGTAAACAACCTGAATGTGCCGTGTACATTTATGGAAAACTGTTCATTAAAGATATATCTTCCCTGCTTGGCTAAGAGTACGACCTACAAAATAAAATTTCTAAAACGAACGAATTTTAAAATATAATATCGTTGTTAAACCAAAAAACATGAAAATTATGAAATCCTGATTGACAGCCGCACTAGCTAATCCGCAGACTGTCCATGTTCGTCCTTGGCCTGTTACATACAATACATTAAACAAGATTTTAAAAAAGTGGGCCAGCATTTTATTAATTGTATTGGTACTAATCCATGAAAGGTGTTTATTCATTTAATGAGTGAAACATTTAAAGCTTATAACTTCCATAACCGCAGAAAAATAGCGATTCAACATTTAAATCAATTTTTTACGTCAAAACGGCCATATATCTTTAATGCCAACATTTAAAGAACTTTACCAAATAATTATGCTCTAATCATGAAGGATTGAGGAAACATTATATTACCCAATTAAATACCAAATGTTGGGGGTAATGTTATTGTTTTTGGTGAGTTTTGGGCAGCAAACAAAAAGTGCTTCAAAATATATAGATCGCCGGCGGTCGATTTTTACACAGGACTGAGTTGAAAGGGTTAAGGAATCATCCCCAATGTATGGTGGCCCTGAAGGGACTCGCACACATTCATGATAATTTTTATATCTGTGATTTCCATGAGACATAAAACAAAATTGCTGATAATTTTTACTTACTTTCTACTTGTCTTGGCTGTCTCGCCATCCTCTGTCTGGAGGTCTGATGCGTCCTCGGACCTTTTAAATTTGATGCGTGCATCCTTATAAGTTTCTGTACAAACATACACAATTTTGTTTAATAAAATTACAAGAGAACAATTCCATGTTTAAATATATATGTATAAATATATAATATAGTATTATACTGAAGCCTTTTTTTTTTTTTTTTTTTTTTTTTTTTTACAATAGTCTGATTCTGTGGGCCACTCGATCGGCCTCCATTAAGGAATTTTAGTACGCAGTGTTTTCACACTTTCACATCATTCTCCACTATTGAAGTGAGAGTACAATAATTGGTAATGACCCCAAAGGGTTCATAAAACCTACTTGGTGTGGATTTGGTACAGTCAATTTCCCAAAGTCAATGGGCGTTTCGATGCAATTTGGGATCTTAAATGTATGTTAATGACAATCTGCATAGCCTATATTCATGAATTATTAGCAAGTCAGTGATTTTCAGGCAAAGATGCAACAAAATAATTAGATACAACTTTTACATGTAGCGGGTTTGTTGGTTTTTACAAATGTATGCGAGTAATTATAATGGCGAAGACGCGTCAGTCACGTGTGGATCAGGTGCGTGTTTCTTGTTGTCTTTACCCAAAATATTTATATTATTTGCCTTATGAAATTTTCTTTTCAAACGCAAATTCATGTATTTTCGTAGAAATTGGAGAGGTTCGACTCGTGAATGGAAACGTCGCTTCGGAAGGTAGGGTGGAGATCTTCTACAACGGCCAATGGGGAACCGTGTGTGACGACAACTGGGATATCAACGACGCTACTGTTGTGTGCAGACAACTCAACTATTCCGCCGCAACTACAGCATGGCAGAGTGCGCACTTTGGCGTGGGAACCGGGCAGATATACATGGATAATGTCAACTGCGTGGGAAATGAAGAAGGCTTAAGTCAGTGCGACTTTTCTGGCTGGGGTTCGCATAACTGCGTGCATGGCGAAGATGCATCAGTCACGTGTGGATCAGGTGCGTGTTTCTTGTTGTCGTTACCCAAAATATTTATATTATTGGCCTCATGAAATTTTCTTTTCAAACGCAAATTCATGTATTTTCGTAGAAATTGGAGAGGTTCGACTCGTGAATGGAAACGTCGCTTCGGAAGGTAGGGTGGAGATCTTCTACAACGGCCAATGGGGAACCGTGTGTGACGACAACTGGGATATCAACGACGCTACTGTTGTGTGCAGACAACTCAACTATTCCGCCGCAACTACAGCATGGCAGAGTGCGCACTTTGGCGAGGGCACCGGTCAGATATACATGGATAATGTCAACTGCGTGGGAAATGAAGAAGGCTTAAGTCAGTGCGACTTTTCTGGCTGGGGTTCGCATAACTGCGTGCATGGTGAAGATGCATCAGTCACGTGTGGATCAGGTGCGTGTTTCTTGTTGTCGTTACCCAAAATATTTATATTATTGGCCTGATGAAATTTTCTTTTCAAACGCAAATTCATGTATTTTCGTAGAAATTGGTGAGGTTCGACTCGTGAATGGAAACGTCGCTTCGGAAGGTAGGGTGGAGATCTTCTACAACGGCCAATGGGGAACCGTGTGTGACGACAACTGGGATATCAACGACGCTACTGTTGTGTGCAGACAACTCAACTATTCCGCCGCAACTACAGCATGGCAGAGTGCGCACTTTGGCGAGGGCACCGGTCAGATATACATGGATAATGTCAACTGCGTGGGAAATGAAGAAGGCTTAAGTCAGTGCGACTTTTCTGGCTGGGGTTCGCATAACTGCGTGCATGGCGAAGATGCATCAGTCACGTGTGGATCAGGTGCGTGTTTCTTGTTGTCGTTACCCAAAATATTTATATTATTGGCCTTATGAAATTTTCTTTTCAAACGCAAATTCATGTATTTTCGTAGAAATTGGAGAGGTTCGACTCGTGAATGGAAACGTCGCTTCGGAAGGTAGGGTGGAGATCTTCTACAACGGCCAATGGGGAACCGTGTGTGACGACAGCTGGGATATCAACGACGCTACTGTTGTGTGCAGACAACTCAACTATTCCGCCGCAACTACAGCATGGCAGAGTGCGCACTTTGGCGAGGGAACCGGTCAGATATACATGGATAATGTCAACTGCGTGGGAAATGAAGAAGGCTTAAGTCAGTGCCATTTTTCTGGCTGGGGTTCGCATAACTGCGTGCATGGCGAAGATGCATCAGTCACGTGTGGATCAGGTGCGTGTTTCTTGTTGTCTTTACCCAAAATATTTATATTATTTGCCTTATGAAATTTTCTTTTCAAACGCAAATTCATGTATTTTCGTAGAAATTGGAGAGGTTCGACTCGTTGCATTGGACGTCTTGAATTTTCTTAAAAGTCAGATCCTTGACAATTGTCTTGCCTTGTTGGTGTAAATCTTGTTTCAAGGAAAGAAAGCGTAGTGCATAATTAATGGCTTGTCATTGCACTCAAAACAAATTAATTAAACTGTACTTAAGACTGGTACCCAGAACTCTGACGTCAAACTGCTTCCAGTTCAACTCATCTGGCTGCAGCTGATCTTTTACGGCTCTAACAACCGCCGTAGAAGAACGCCAGGGCGGCCAAAATGCCAGCTTGTCGGTCTTTAACCACGTGCTCGGTACAATTTCCACCTCGTTTGAGACTTTGAATAGAACAACTGCAAACATATCTATTTGGCCAAAAAGTTAAGAAACTTTCAAAAATAGAGTGGAGTTCAACTACTGTAGGCTTACGCAGATGGCGAACACAGTACGTTGTCATGTTAGCCATGTTAAACTCACACAAAGTGTATCAAAAATATTGTTTATTTTATGCAAAGCTGTTTTTTGTTCTTCTTTTTTCTTTTTTTCATGTCTATTTTACAATGACATGGGGTGAATAAGATTTAGAAGCTCCGATGATACCAGTGTGTTGACCTAATCAAAACTCATCAGCTTCACCCCCGGTCAATTGTGCAAAAGGCCGGTATAGGATTGGTTACAAATTAAATCTTACGCACAACACTTGAATAATAAAATTTACTCTCAGCTTCAAGAAAAAATATCTAACAATTAACAGAGTTACATTTTACGATGTTCAATTCGCAAGCTCCGGCTTTAACTAGTGTTCGTTCATCGAACCCAGTCATCTCTTCAAAAAGTTCAGTATCCAACGCTCCTGATAGTTCCAAATCGTCGTTGTTTTATTGGAGGGCAGGATCCATCAACGTGCGAACCATGCACGACGACGTCAAGAAATCCATCGTCATGGATGAATTGAAGAGAGCGCGAATTGATATTGCGGCATTACAAGAAGTGCGAATATCTGGGAGTGACAATGCTTTGATTGGAGATTATCGATTGTACTGGTGTGGTCACAAGCGAACGGTGAAGGGAGAGAACCGTCAAGCAGGGGTCGCGCTAGCAATTCGAAACATACCTCAAATCAAAGTTGAATCGGTCGAGTCGGTATGGTCTAGATTAATTACTGCAGATCTTATCATCGGTGGTATGAAAATCAAAGTTGCTTCAGCTTATGGGCCAACCGAAATGGAGAAATCTTCGAGTTACAAAGATGAATTTTGGCGTAATTTGAAGAAACACACAGTCACGAAAAAGCGTCAACAACTGCTTCTGCTCGGTGACTTCAACTCCACGACCTCGTCAGTTGCTTGCAGAGCAACAAACTATTATGGCCAGTACGTAGAAGACCAAAAAAACAACGACAACGGTCACCGACTAGTCAGATTTTTGACAGAGTTTCAGTACTCGGTTTTGAACACCTACTACCGACATAAACCCAGTCAATCTTTTACTTGGTACTCCAACACCGGTAAACTCAAAACAAATCCTAGATCTTCAAATCACTACAAATTTTCTTCAAAGATTTTGCAAGGACTGTAGAGTACGGACATCTTACGACTTTCACAGTGATCACAGGTTGGTTATATCTCGCTTTGCCACTCCGATAAAACGAAGTGATCTGAAAAGTCGGAAATTCTACAAAAAATCCTTAAAAATAGACTTCAAAAACATCTCTGACAAAACAAAATCAGATTTTCTCACGCTTCTAGATGAAAATCTTTAAATCAATCAAAATCCAACCGACATCGAAATTATTTCTCTCATAAAAGAAGCCTCAAAGGTGCTCCCAACAAGACCAAAACCATCCCAAAAATCGTTTCCATGGGATGATGATATGGAGCTGAAAGATCTTCTTGCTCAACGTCGCAATTATCATATTCGCCGTGACCGATCAGACTACCGTCGCTTGACGAAGATGGTGAAAAAACGAGTCAAACAGTTGAAAAACGAACATTTCAAATCCGAAGCTGACAAAATCAACTTTGCAGTTTTGACAAGAGAAATGGAAAAAGCATATGCTGTTGCAAAACAGCAAGCTTCAGCACATGTGAAAAAACCGAAACAAACAAAATGTGATGGACTATCTCAATTCTTCAAATCTCATTTCAACCCGGATCATTCAAATATTTCAACCCCGATCACTCTTCAAAAACCCCACCCATACCGTGAACCAATCAATGTTGATGAATCTACACCAAAACGGGAAGAAATTATCGAAGCAATTTCTAAATTGCGAAATCAAAAATCAAGTATCGACATAGCTGGTGAACTTGTGAAACTAGCGATATCTAGTGAACAGTTTGTCGAAACTATCCACAATTTTTATTCTGAAATCTGGGAAAAAGGTGAAGTACCGGATTCGTTCGGAAAAGGGGAAATTTCAGCACTCTTCAAGAACAAAGGATCAATGAAAGACCCCTCAAAATACCGTGGAATCACGCTGTCAACAATTTTGTCCAAAATTCTAGTGAATATTTTACTGGTAAGGCTGAACAAAACCTACGACGGGGTGCTTTATGAAGGTCAGATGGGCTTCCGACCCAATCGTGGCTGCAACGACGGCATTTATTGCCTGAAACGCCTACACCAGTGGGCTCGCAAAAATCAAATTGAGATATATGTGGGTATGGTGGACTTATCAGCAGCATTCGATCACATCTCACGTCCATTTTTGATGACCATCTTAAGGATGGTTTTCGGAGAAAATTCTACAATAATTAAATTACTCGAAAATATGTATTCCAAAACTGTGTGCAATCTGAAAGGCGATAAAACATCATTTCAAACAACCTCAGGAGTCAGACAAGGTGGTACAGAGTCGCCGAATTGCTACAATCTGTATGCTGACCATGTGATGGAAGTTTTCTGTCAACGTTGTGAAGAAGCAGGCATCAGATTTGTTAAGATACCTTTCAAAATTCCGGGTGAATGTTCAGATACAGGCAAAATTGCCGCCGGTCTCGCCATTTTGAAATGGTTAGGTTACGCTGATGACCTTGGATTACCAACTCTATCAAAAACAGAATTGAATACCATGTTTAATATTCTCAATGAAGTTTTCAAAAATTACTGCCTGAAAATGAACTCTGATAAAACTGAAACTTTGATATTAAATTGGAAATTGGGGAAAGGAGACCCTGATGAATACCCCAAATCAATTGTGACAATAGGAGAGGAAAAAATCAAAAATTCCAAAAGTTTTAAATATCTGGGAGCAAAACTCGAATTCGATAATTCCAGTACCGGAACTATTGAAATTGAGAATCGAATTACAGCAGCAACTTGCAAGTTTTTCGAGTTGAAAAACCTTTTTCGAAATTATGGAATAGAACTCCAAACTCGGTGCAAATTTTTGGAAGCTTTATTTCGGTCAAAGCTCACTTACGGGTGCCAAAGTTGGTGCCTTACCAAAATACAATCCCAACAAAATTTATTCAAGTTATATCGGTTTTCAACGACATATCGTTCGAGGAGGTACCCAAAAACTCAACGAAGTTCTCTCCCACACAAATGCGAAAGGTGAGACAAAAACTTTCAACAAATATAGACTGAAAAACGAAAAAATAGTTGAAATCTGCAACCGAGGTCTTGTTTCAGAATTTATTGGTAAAATGCAGAAGAATTGGATCAGTCATTGTGTCAGAGCCCCCGATCAAAGATTTATAAAGCAGTTGACGTTCGCGGATAAACTACCCGACACCAAACTCAAATCTGGGCTACTTGACTCAACCTACAGACAAGTGATGATAAAACAAAAATCAACAAATAATCTATCCGAAAAAGAGGTGCTACGAAAAATGAAAAATCGTTTACGGCACTCAACCACAATATCAGCCAGAATGTTGATGTGGAAACAAATTGATTGATTGATATAATGCATCTGTCTTAAACCGCAGAATAACCGCAGCCAAGAATAATAATTGTTTTAAGAGTACAGTTAAGCACACAACAAAATAAGCTATTTTGTGGTCAGTAAAATTAGCGCATATAAACATAGTCCTGGTTAAGGGTCATGATCAGTTTGGTTTTTGGTCGTGACAGCTATAGCCAAATAAACATACAAGTGTGTATTTTTTTTCAAAAGTAATTCATTACTTTTTTAAGCCATTTGCCTACAGAAAGATGTTATGTAATAGTGTAATATATAGCTGTAACAGTGTCCGTGTAAATTGACATATCGAGTCAAACAGATCTTTTCACCCCAGCACCGATTGGGTTTGGATTATTTCAATCTCTGAAGATGCAGAGATGAAGGTGCAGAGATGAACAAACCTTTGATAACTTATAAAAGGCAATCTGACAAAATATATCATAGTCTCAACCATATCAACTCACTAAGTCTTATCTCTGAAAAATACTTGACCAAGGCAGTACAATAATTTGATAACGAGGAATCTCAATGGCCGGATGGATTAATTTGATGAAGTCGTCACAATTGTATTGACTGGCACAAGTCTAATTATTAAGCAACACATTCTCTATTTTTTGAATAAGCAAGGGTCTGTTTATTATATCACATATGGCCAACTCGTGACTAATAATGAGTAATATAATCCATTGATTTTCCTGCACTATACCATGTACTGAATAACATGTATATATATATGACAGAACGTCTGCACACCATTATAAAATGGCCAAACTGTACCTACATATAACAAGAATTTATAGCTTATCTGCAGTGGTAGTGGAAAACCGAGAATGCAAAGTACCAAAAGTTCAAAACATGAAATGAAAAAATACCAAAACCATCATATTCTGAATTTAATAGATAACAAATGTTCCCTCGGCACTTTCCTTTCAACACAAAGAAAATTTGTCCCAATTTCAGTATATAGTTCCAAAAATAAATAACCCCACCGATTACTGAGATAATTATAAGGCCCATGACCATCGACACTCAACATTTACTGAGATAATTATAAGGCCCATGACCATCAACACTCAATATTTGCCAAAACCCTTTATTGGGGAGAGTTCTAAAAAATTAAAAGTAAAGAAAAAAAAAAGACAGAGATCTCTGGTTTTGCTTAGGACATAACTACTACAACTACCAAAATCAAGCCCCAGGGCTTGGTGTTAATTACCAGCAACTTGGCTATGGAATGTGCTACACAGTGGACCCATAATTGTTTCAGGCCATAAGGTCTGATAAGTGCCCCATGCCTAGCTATACACATGGAAAGTGTAGATAGACAATAGCATCAATTAAATTTTCTAAAATAAACTCTATGCTGGCTTTTCCTACTTAAAATACACATAGTTGGAAAAGTGATCCAATACAAATCTTAACATAAATAACTTCTGTAAATCCTTAACTTTAAGAAACACAAATCAGTTAATCAAAATATCATCAGGTAAAAGAGATAATATTTAAGTAAAAACATCACTCTTGAAGAAGGTTAGGCCAATGCTACACAAATGGATCCTTCTCTCCCGCCTTCAATATCATCTTGGAATACATGACACAGCCCTGGATTGGTGTGAGTCCTACCTTTTAAATAGGCCTCAGCATGTTTATATTGGTAACGCTATCTCCGAGCCTGTTACTCTTGACTATTCTATACCCCAAGGCTCTGAGCTCGGCCCACAGTGGTTTACTGTTTATACCTTTCCAGTTCGTGATATCATTTTGAAGTATAATTTAAATTACCATGTTTACGCTGATGACATGCAGCTTTACATTACTTTTAAATCTTCTCAAGAACCTGCTGATTCCTGCATTAAAACACTGGAGAAATGTATTCAAGAGATTCGAAGTTGGATGAGACAAAACTTCCTGAAATTGAACGATGAAAAAACAAACAGAATTTGTTCTATTTGGATCACATCAGCAATTGTCGAAAGTTTCTCTTCCATTTATTACAATTGGTGACTCGCAGATAACCCCCTCATTACATGCACGTAATTTGGGTGTTATATTTGACTCGACAATGACTTTAAAACCACATATCTCCAACATTGTTCACATATCATCATTTCATATCAGAAATATAAGCCGAATTAGGAAATACTTGAATAAAAGTGCTGCTGAACAAATTATACATGCATTTGTCACATCACGGCTCGATAACGGGAATGCTCTCCTTTACGGTCTTCCGCAGAATCAAATATCTCGTCTTCAGCACATACAAAACACAGCAGCTCGTGTTGTGACTTTGTCCAGAAAGTCATGCCATATCACGCCAATCTTGAAAGAACTGCACTGGCTTCCTGTTTCACAGAGAATTGTTTTTAAACTTATGCTAATTGTTCACAAATCTTTTAATAACATTGCTCCAATTTATATTTCTGAACTACTTAAAGTCTACACTCCATCACGCAATTTGCGCTCCAGCAACATGTCACTCCTCAAGGAACCAACTTCAAAACGGAACTGGGGTGATAGGTCGTTTTCTGTCGCAGCTCCGAGACTCTGGAATCATCTTCCAACTAAACTCAAATCTTGTCATAGTATAACCAGATTCAAGTCGATGCTTAAAACTCATCTTATGTCACAACTCTTCAAAGATGATGTATATTTGTAATTGCATTGTAGGGACATGTATCTCGGTACATAATTTGTTTTCCTATGCTATCATTGTATATTGTTTGTATTAATGTTTTTTCTTTGTTTCCGCGCCTTGAGTGCCCAGGAGGGTGGATATCCGCGCGATTATTATTATTATTATTATTATTATTATGTGATGAAAACTGCTGGTCCAAGTTGGAACGAATAAATTAAATGCAACAAATATAAATCCCAAGAACTCATGGGTAAACTAGAATGAAACATTAGCAACTTATACATTCTTAAATGGCTATTAAATTTAAGTGAAATTACACATACCTGTAAAAAGGATGGTCCAATTATGAGACTCCAATGAGTAAGGCAGAAAAACTTTTATTTCAGTGTGCACACACAGTCATCCGTTGTATGAATGACCAAGAGTGCACACTGGCCAACACACCAGGGCTCGGATTACGGCTTTTCTTTTTACAGGCTGTTGAAAATTTAGGGGGAATAAAAACCCAAGGGGCTATACTAATAACACCAGGGGCTGATCCAGAGTTTTCCAGGGATGGGGACCCTCTCCATGATCTGACGGGTGTGACTCGTCGGAGTCGCTCGGAGGGCGAGGCCATGTTCCCTAACCCAGTGTCCCAACGCTTGAATTGTAATTTCTTAATAATTATAAATAGTGCCTGAAGAGCTCTTTGAAATCTAGTGCACCACAGCCGAATCAACCCATCCCCCCTCCATGATCAACCCTATAGTTACACCACTGCAGTCTGTACACCAGTACTAGGCCTATACATTATTATAATTTATAAGAAAGACAAATGATAGGATCTTTATTAACGTGAAGTTGGTCTCATGTTGAATACATTGGGAAGAGGACGCCAAGCTTCTGCATCCATTTTAAAGATGTTTCTCAATTTGTGCAAGAACAGAAAGCAAAGGAGAGAGTTAAGGAACAACTCTTAAAAAAGGGTGATTAAATAACCTAACACTATATTTACAGTGTGGTTGAAATTATAGATGTTATCAACACCATCATGACAAGAAAATGGTCAACTGTCGGAAACTGGACAAATTCCAATTTGATGTGGATCATCGGCGATCAGACGGTGGTCCATTTAAAACAAAAATCTTAGTAATTTTTCAATATGTTCTCTTCAGAAAGACATCTAAACCTTCCGTAATGATATTGGATTATCAAAGAGTCCCTTCCTCCATGATCAAACGGACTGTTGTATCATTATCATCTGCAACCCAGTATTTAGAAATTATTCCCCACTTGCTTTCCCGGCAAGTATCTCAACCAGAGATTCGCTTATTTGACTTAGGTCTTTAGAAATAAAATCCTTTTACTTTGAAGAATTTTACGATTTCTGGAAAGCCAGTTATCACATATCTAATTGACTGGCAAGGTCGTCCATGTGGGTCTGTTTAACAAGGTTGGTCATTGTTTATTATTACATAACACATAGCCAACTACACTTGCTGTGCTATGCACTTAAGGATAGGTATCTATGACAGAAAGCCTACATATCATTATAGAATGACAAAACTGTAGCCTATGGGAAAATCATGAATTCAAAGTTGAGAACAAGTGGAAAACAATTATCAAAGTAGATTTCGATTTTAAATAACTATACTCCTATAATATACGAGATAAAAAGGTGAACACGGTCAAACAATTTACATGAAATTCTGGCCGTGATGGACGAAATTAAGAAAGAAAGGGTAAAAAAGTATCCGGTTTATGGTCATAGGTTGGCTTCAAAATCGGTGCGGTGACGATTTTTAATTAATTAATTGATTTTATTTTAAACAGTTTTCAGCCAGTGAAACACGTCATACATATGTATACTCGGTTATTGGAACCAGGCAAATTTCCCATACACACAGTATAGTACATGTACACATCCTGTGTGGGGATCTGACATAAAGTGGACAATGTTTCTGCTTTGCTTTGGTAGATCCGGCCCATACGAGAGATTTTAAAGGTCAGGGTGGATCCAGGGTTTCAAATAGGGATAATTGGCAAAAAAGGGAGAAAACTGAGCACACTCAAAAGTGTATAGTCCATTTAAATGTACATGTACAGCAATTAAAAAGGGGGAACATGCGCCACCCCTCCAGGATCTGCTAATGATCAAGAAAAAGATTAATATAGGATCAATGGCGGTCCATGTATATTAGGGGTGACGGCTATAATATCGGTGATATAATACATACAAAAATGTATGTATCGTACATTAACGACGTTGGACACTGAAATATGAACTACTTTTAAATGCAGGCTCAACAGGGAAGTTGCATAGGTAATTAACAGTTCTGAAAATTAAAAAACAAATCAATTGAATCGTTCCAAAACGAGCTGAATTCTTTATAAATTTAATGTTTTCTTTTGTTAAGAAACATGATGTTAAAATTTACTTGTTGGTGCTGTGTCTGCAATTCTCGGTCGACTTTTGATTGACCCTCTCATAATGTACCGTGCCCCATGTTTGTTTCCCCCATTTCAAAATGATGGCATTTTCTTAATTGTGCTGGGAACCTGAGCGACGCTGCATCATGATTTTGAACTGTTTTAGGTCTTCACGTATACCGTAAGTTCGTTGATATTTCATTTTATGATCAAATGCTTTATACTCAGCATTCGGTACTCACATTTCCCCGTATTCTGTCCTGATTGCCGTCCATGTTGCGAGCGGTGGTGCCTGCGGTTAAGTGTTTGTATGTATACATGCTTTGGGCTTTTTGCTTATGTACTGTCATGGTGTTGACAGTACCATGGTGCAACCGCGCATGGATTTTGGGCCGGCGCCGCGCAGGGTATAGTGGTATCGTCCAACCCAATGCATATGTATCTCACAAACCTGATCCGTGATGTCGTAGTGAGTATGTACATATATGTGCGAGTCTGTGAAATGTTTTGTTTTCAAAAGTTATGGACTGCTTGTATGATAAAACTTATATGATCACAAGGAAAACTTGTTAAGAGTTTAGTGAAGATCAGAAAAGGCAAAAGGGGACCATAACTTTGTAACCAACTCGTAAATCTGTTTCCTGGAACTGTAGTTGAAATGAATTGTACTGGAAAATAGATGCACTTTCTAATCACATACAATTCATCATTTCAATTTCATTACAGCTCCAGATGTCTTCTGTCCAAATGACACCACCGTGAATGTAGATGCAGGAATGGCAAACGCTAATGTCATCTGGTCACCATTACCAACAGCCAATGATACTAATAGCACTGTCATTACTACAATCGTATGTGAGGACCGTCTAGGCAATGTTGTGATGTCAGGTGACTTATATCCAGTAGGCTTAACAACAGTGACATGCAGAGCTAATGATACTCTCAACGATGAAGGATCATGCAACTTTACCATTACAGTTGTTGGTATGTATTGTTTAAGTTGAAAGTTCACTTTTTACTTCAGTTATATAGTGAAATGGTTAGGCATTTGTAGTCATGAACAATGAGCTATTTTGTAGTGCTTTTGGAAATGTATTTATAGCTTGAATCCTGTGACTGTATGTTTAGTCCATTCCAAGGATGCATGCAGATGGAATTTTCCCATTTCATCTTCCCTGTGAAGACTGCTCGAGTATATATACCGGCTAGATATAAACATGAATATTGCACTTGCAGATTTAACTGTACACACATATATATATATATATATATATATATATATATATATATATATATATATATATATATATATATATATATATATATATACATGTACATGTACATGTACATGTACATATATATATTTGAAAATGATGAAATTATTCCCCATCCAGTTCCTAATTTTTGGATTAGCAAGCCGAACTACTTGGAAAGAGATTTTAACTAGTCCTCTACCGTTTAAACTGGCTTTTGGCCAATGGACCTACCGACAAGGACGACCCTAAACAACCAGCAAAAAAATAAAATAAAAAAGGATCAATTAGAAGTGATTTATTTTAAGTTTTTCCCAACTATTGATTCGTTTCAGGAAATATTATTATTATTGAAACCTCTTTTAAAAGTATGTAATTCATGGTTTGCCGCTATCAAGTCAAATTGGTACATTTCTGGTCATTTGCTGTCTTACCAATTTAAGTTTACTGTAATCATGACCAGTAGTGGACCATTTCTGGTCTTGTACAGTCTTGCTATAATGGTTTGATGTTATCAAGACAAAGTGGAACATTTCTGGTCATTTACTGTAGTAGTATGTAAATTTGCGGTTTTGACTTTTTATAAAAATGTTTGTTTGTTTTTTTATGAAAAGTGTGTTTTTGTTTTTTTTATAAAATGTGTGTTTTTGTTTTTTATAAAAAGCTGTTTTGATAATTTGTTTGGTATGTTTGAGGTGGGTTTGGGTTTGATATTGATGAGGTGATGAATATGGTTAAAAGTAGATGATAGATTGAGATTTCAATTATATTTAAAATGGTAAAAAAAAGATATCGATAATGAGACTTAAAAAAGTAAAAAAGCGATTTTAAATTATGTAGTAGTATAATGAAGAGGACGATGACGACGACAACAAATTTATCAAAGTGGACATTAGCAGAATTTGTTAGAAAACACAGACCTATCTTTTTAGTGCAAGACAGTAGAACGGGTAGACTTAATAAACCGTCTTATTACGAGGGTGTAAAAAGATATATAAAAAGGGTGAAAGGTAAACCATTGTCTAAATTAAACTTTAACGAACTTGTAGCTCTTATAGAAGTAGAAAATATTTTAGTGGACGAAGAGGGTGGTAGCGGACGAGGAGGAAGGTACACTAAAACAGATTACTATCTCGCTATTAGAAGGTTTTACAGGGGTGAGTTAGAATTTGATGAACCACCGATCGATGGGGGAAGGTGGTTACGAATGCGAACGATGAGAGAGAGATTTAAACCTCTTTTTTGAGGGTGCCAAGCCAAAGATTATAAAAAAGTTGTCTTTAGATTTGCAAGAATTTAGATCGTTTAAGTTTATGATATACATGTAGGTTAAATTGTATAAAAATAATGCCGATGGTACGGTTGATATTTTAGTGCTTCCTTTTCATCATAATAATCAAATAATTTGATTAAATATGAATTATAT
The DNA here is from genome assembly GCA_029582265.1 of Zoroaster sp. YZ-2022. Classification (NCBI taxonomy): domain Eukaryota; kingdom Metazoa; phylum Echinodermata; class Asteroidea; order Forcipulatida; family Zoroasteridae; genus Zoroaster; species Zoroaster sp. YZ-2022. Next base: position 3,685,063 of record CM055816.1, read on the forward strand.
CGAAGAAGAATTAGCACAATGTTTTGGTGAAAATTAACGAGGTTATAGAAAGAAGTACGCATAACGGTTCTGGATGGGCGATACATAGTATTATGTCAATGGTTATTACAATTTCTAGATATAGACCAATGACGGGCGGTTCTTACATCGTGCTAAAAACAAAAAAGCGTGCATCAACGTTAAAAACGACGACGATAAATGTTTGCATTCGGCGATGCTTAGCGCACAATATCCAGCTAAAAAAAAATTCAGATAAAATGTTTAGTTACAAGAAAAAAGATGAATTAAATTACGATGGTATCGATTTTCCAACGCCAATGAGTCAGATCAGAAGATTCGAAAAACAAAAAGAATTTGTCGATAAACGTTTATGGTTTAGACGAAGAAGAATCAATCGTACCACTTCAATTTAGTAAGCAGCCCACGAATATGAAACATATAAATGTATTTTTTATTCAGAAAGAGGAAAATGAAGGAACTAGATCCTCACTACGTTTGGATCAAGGATTTTAATAAATTACTTTTTAGTCAAACAAAGCACGAGCATCGCAAACACTTTTGCGAACGTTGCTTGAACGGTTACAGTAGAGAAGATTTGCTTCAAGCTCACATTCCAGAGTGTAATGGTGTAGGCGTGAGAGCGATTCGTATTGAGATGCCAAAAAAGGGTAAAAACGATATAATGAAATTTATTAATTTTAATAGACAGATGAAAGCTCCTTTTATTGTATACGTAGACTTTGAAACGAATCTTCAAAAGACCGATGATACGAGTACAACCAATACTAAATTAAATAACGAACACGTCCCTTGCGGTTGTTGTTACGTAGTCGTTTGGTGCGATAGAAAAGTATAGTCCGTGCAAGACGTTAAGGGGTGAAGATGTAGTTAAACAATGTTTAAATTTAAATTTAAACGAAATGGAAGAAGTATAAAGCATCAACGAGATGTTTGAAAACCCTAAAGATATTATTATGATACAAGACGATGTAGAACATTTTAAAAACGCTAGCGAATGTTGGATATGCGAAAAAGATTTTTGCTACGACAACGACGAGTGTCGTTGTTGGGTTTGTAAAAAAGATTTTACACATTATTGCGAGGGTGAGTGTAATTGGCGGTGTAAAAATGTAGAAGAATTAAAGACATTTTATAAAAAAGTTAGACATCATTGTCACATCACTGGAAAATATAGAGGCGCGGCGCATAATAAATGTAATTTAAAACTGAGTTTAAAACCGAACAAAACGTTTATCCCGGTCGTATTTCATATTTTGCGAAAATACGACTCTTATTTAATCCTGCAAGCAACGAGTCAAACAAAAGGAGATTTAAGTTGTATCCCAAACAATATGGAAAAGTACAATTTTCTTTTTCAATCGCGCAACTGCGTTTTATCGATAGTTTGCCATTTTTACCAGCTTCACTCGATAAACTCGTTAAATAGAGCGATTCTTTCTGCATCACAAAAAAGTTTGAACCAAATTAAGAAAAATTAAAGCTACTTTTAAAGAAAGGCGTTTACCCCTACGAGTACATGACATTTTTCAAACAGTTTGATGAAACTAGTCTTCCTCCGAAAGAAGCTTTTTATAGCGATTTAAACATGGAACACATTACGGGTGAACAGTACGAGCACGCAAAGAACGTTTGGAAAACGTTTAAATGTAAAAATATGGGCGATTATCACGATTTGTATGTGCGTACGGATACTTGCTTATTGGCAGACATGTTTGAAAATTTTCGTACAACATGCATGAACCACTATGGTTTAGATCCGGCTCAATATTACACGGGTCCGGGCTTGAGTTGGGACGCTTTATTGAAACACTCAAAAATAAATTTAGAGTTGTTGACGGACTACGACATGTATTTATTTATAGAAAAAGGTTTGAGAGGAGAAATATCGATGGTTGGTAAGAGATACGCTAAAGCAAACAACGAATACTTACCAGATTACGTTCGTACAAAACCTTCAAGTTACATCGTTTATTTAGACGCGAATAATTTATACGGTTGGGTGATGAGTCAACTTCTTCCAACGGGTAAATTTAAATGGTTGACTAAAAAACAAATTGACAGTCTCAATTTAAAAAAAAGATTAAAATATGGAAAAGGATACATTTTAGAAGTGGATTTAGAATATCCTAAAGAATTACACGATTCTCGCAACGGTTATCCACTCGCGCCAGAATCGATGAAAATTTTCAAACAATGGATGTCACCGTATCAGCTGAAGCTATTGGGCGACAAACGTAAAAAAATTAGTTCCCAATTTAGGCAACAAAACGAAATACGTTCTTCATTATAAAAATGTACAGCTGTATTTACAACTCGGTTTGAAACTAACTAAAATTCATCGGGTTTTAGAATTTGACGAATCGCCGTGGATGAAGTCTTATATCGATTTAAATACCCAACTCAGAAAAAATGCAAAATCAGATTTTGAGAAAGACTTGTACAAACTTATGAATAATGCAGTCTTTGGGTAAAACGATGGAAAATGTACGAAATCACATTAACGTGAATCTCATTAGATTAAACGATGAAAAAGACGAAAATCAAATCCGTAAATTAATCGCGAAACCAAATTTTGCCGAGCAGAAGATTTTTGATTTCGATTTAGTGGCTATTCACATGCACAAAACAAAACTCGTACTCAACCGCCCAGTATACGTCGGAATGAGTATATTGGAATTATCTAAAGCTTTCATGTACGATTTTTATTACAATCATTTAAAAAAGAAATACGACGATAAATGTAATCTACTTTACAGACAGCTTATTACTCGAGATTCAAACGAGAGACGTTTATAAAGACATGGAAGAAGGCAAAGATTTGTACGATTTTAGTAATTGTCCTAAAGATCATTTTTTGTATTAGGAAGAGAATAAAAAAGTGATCCGTAAATTAAAAGACGAGACATCTGGAACTCTAGATCAAAAATGTACTCGATACTTTTATCGGATAAAGAAGAACTAAAAATGGCCAAGGGCGTTCAAAAACAAGTTTTGAAAAAGAAAATTGCGTTTGAGGATTTCAAACAAGTTTTATTTTAAAATAAAATACTTCACCACCGAATGAAGTTTATTAGAAATAAGGGTATTAGATTATACACAATGAGCGTGAATAAAAAAAAACGTTACATCCGTTAGATATAAAGAGATATATTTAAAAAAAAACCGGAATACACACTTTAGCTTACTATCATTATACGTTAATGATGATGATGGTGATGTAATTCTTCTCTCACAAAACTACGAGCGGGACCCAATTCTAAATAATACAATATGGGTTGATTTTGACCTTTCATAGAGGATTTAATATTATACATTTTTATAGATCATATCGGGTCGGTCGCGTGTCTTCTCGTATCATTTTCAAATTCATCGGGTGCGTATAAATATCTAACTAGAGCGTTTGAAGCGATTCTTTTTTCATTTTTAATAACCGGAGAGGCTGGATTCTGCTCGACAAGTTTCATTTTTATAGCATCTTTAGGTTTTAATTGATTGAGTCTGGTTTCTTTGTTGTTTAAAGCTTTTACGACCAGCAGTAATCTTTTTACTCACTCTTTATTTCTAGCATTCGTCACTATTTCTTGCGCGTATTGATGAGAAAACAATATTTCGGCTAAAGTTCTGTTGAATCGTTCTACTATACCTTGATCTCTATGGTTACCGACCTCGCCTCTCTGTATTTTGACGTTGTTTTTACTCATTAAAACATTGACGCTCGACATAAATTCTTTTTCCTGATCGACTTTTAAAATTTTGGCCAAGTTAGCAAAGAACGTTTATAATTTTTTTCGAACGCGTTACCAACTTGCGCGGCGGTTTTATCGATTAACGGTTCGGCTTCTTTGTACCTGCTGGCTTCGTCGCTGATTGTTAACGCGTACTTGTAAACTTTTTTAGTGACTGTATCGTGAGGAAGAAACAATAAATCCGCTTGATGAATTTCGTTTGGTTTTCACGAATCGAGTTTGAGCTGGTCGGTCTGGGAATATATTTTGGGTACGGTAAATAAATCTGCCACAAGGCTTGCTTTTTTAACCACTGTCGAGTTGAACTTTTAGAAACTTTAGTTTCTTGAGCTAATTTTTCGATCGCTGAATGACCTTTTTGATATCCTTTCGGACTATAATAAGCGTTTTCGAGTTTTGTTCTCGTGCGCTTATCCATTTATTATTTTATAATATATTTTATGTGGGAGAATTCATAATACTGCTTGGTAAAATTCCTTGTTGAACCAACCAATCTTGCGTCATTAGCGCCAACCCGACCGTAGTCGTTAGTTTTAGACCGTCATGTACATCTAGCTTTCCCAAATCGGCTGGATTTATTTTAAACACTTTTTTTTAGCAGTCATGCTGTAAAAAACGCTTATAATTCCTACGACTCATCCGTGATAAGCTGAATTAACGATTCCTTTCGTATCTATCATAGACATATTTTATAGTATAGACAATATATATATATATATTTTTTTAAACGTCACAACCTCCTCTAACCCCCCAAAAAGTTTTGATTATAAACTCTCTTCTTTAAAAAATTCATGAGTCAGATACCCTACAACTCCCCATACCAAAGGTGACTAAGAAAGCCACTTTATATTTTTTATCAGGATATTCATGATAATGTTTTATACTAGTTTTAGTTGATTCTATAACGGCTATGGCATACATAGCTGTTAAAATTCCCATTGTACCGTAAAAAGCTAAATTAGCGATTTCGTTCGTATCTATCATAGACATATTTTATAGTATAGACAATATTTTTTATTCCATTTCGAAAACATTATTTTTAATTTTTTTTCGATTGAATCAACTTTTGACGATTCTATTTTTATGGGTTTTGGTGGTGGTGGTAAATATAATATACAAAACCCGCTAAAACTATTACTCCGATGTACAGCGTGTTTGTATCATCGTTATTTTCTTAATTTTTTTACGGAAGATAAATATGCTATAACGTTTGTTTTAACAACTGCTTTCTTTTTAAAATGTTGTTTTTTCTTTTTATTAAGTTCCGCAAGTGTTTTACCAGCCGCGACTCTGTTTGGATTTTTTATTTTAGTCGGTGTTTTCGTCACTACCGACGTCTCTGCTTGCGTCTCTATCTCTGATTGCTTCTCCATCGTCTTTATAATTTAGACAAGATATTTTCTTTTTAAACGTTTTGCCGAAATTAGCGCTGCTGTGATCGGTGCCAAGTATATTCCATACTTGTAGTATATTTCACATAATCCGCTAGAAAGAGCGCTCGAAATGGCTGATAGGTCATAATAGGAAACATAAGCATTGTCCGCATATGGAATTTCTTTCCTGAAAGTGGGTTACAATGCTGTACCACAGTTGATGAATAACGTTTACATTTTTGACTCACCCAAGTAACATTTTGTTTTTTATTTACATTCTGATGGGTTGGGAACTAGCCAACAGGTGGTGAGAAGATGAGGCGCCCATGCCGTCGAGAGAATTGAGATTTTCAAGAGGCTCGATACTACTCCAAAGTGCAGCGTCGTTACATCCAGTGCATATGACATCTTCCTGAACACGGTATTGACAAATGCATTTGCCACTAGTGTATATGTGTTATTGCAGCATGAAGGGTGAAAATACCAAAATTCTGATGAAATTAGGGTCCTGCAAATTGTGGAAGACACTGCTCATGAATCCACTTAGCAAAATATATGACACATTCTGTAATCCTTATGATCATAATATTTGGTTGCTAAAGTTATCAGTCTGCAGATAATTTTTTGAATGATTTTCGTGGAATCCCAAACACTACCCCTGGCATGACATGCTATTGCTACTTGAAGGACACCCGTGCACTTCCGTGCTCCAAAAACACATTCTTTTCATGTGACATACTTTTGAGAAGGACGCCCATCTTTTAACGTAGCAAACGCACCATTGGTGCAGGCCATCACTGATGGAAATGTAGATGAGCTATGAAACCGGGGGAATGACATGACAGTCCGATGGAAGACATACTCTTTGTCGTATCAACAGTTAGCACAAAATCAAATATTGATGTACCGTTGTGTGGTCACTGCTTTGCACATTTTGTACTTGACAATCTCGGGATCTTAGGTGTCCCAGAGTGGTTGTCGCGGCATCTAATGATGACATCTTAGCATTATTGCAGATTATATTATGCAACAATAGATAGATGATCCCATCGCAGTGCGCTACTATAACGAGCGGATACACGTATGCGTTATATTGCGATGCAAAACATTTTTCCGAGCGATAAAGTCCACAATGTCCTCACCAATTATTTCACATACCGATATGTTATGATGTTGATAGCTTTTAAAGCACGAATCAGTATCAGAACCTCTTTCCTGTCTTTTTGGATTGACGGGTCTCGGTGCAATAGAAATGCTGTCTACGATGTGAACATCCGTCAAAGTTCAATGAAGCCGCAAGTTTGGTCAACAGCGCCATCTGCTGAAAGTTGTCAGTGACTATTTTTAAGCTTAGGCTTTCCCCAATTGTTAACGCCGTTGCAGTTAGCACATGCTCCAACCATTATGTGAATAGTTAGGAAAGCGAATGACGAACAGCCGATATTCGGGGAAACCGCAAAGTCCAAATATTGGATTGAGTAAATCAACAGATGATTACACTCTGTAAGCACCCAAACTTGCTGCTTCAGTGAACTTTCACCGGATGTTCACATCGTGGGAGTGTTTCTGCTGCACCGAGACCCAAATCAACACAAAAAGATTGGGGAAAGGTTGTAAGGCGCATGACTTCTTTAAAAAAAAAGACATCTTACCATCACAAAATATGAGCATGTAGAATAATTGTATACTGAATTGAGAGGACACGGTAGGACTTTATCGAGTAGAACAATGTTTTCAAGAAATCATAGTGTATTATGAATTCTGACTAATGCAATCATACTAATAGAGCACCGAAAGGAAATGAACTTAATACGATATTACCTCAACTCAGTTTGGGGTTTCTTAGGATGTTGTCTCCTGACATAACAAAGTGAATAATTAGGAGAAATCAATAAAAAATAATTCATACTCATTTAATATATTTTCATATTAAAATCAAAGAGCTATTGTACATGATACTTTGTATATATATCTTTGTAATTTCAATTCTGAGATGTTTTAGAATACTCTAATGTTACAAACCTGTTTTCTCTAAAATGTTGTAAGTTGCATTAACATCTATACCACCCACAACAACATTTAGAATTAATGATATGTCAGAAAAAGGCAGGCATATCACTCATTTTTTTGGGCAATAATTCCTCCGACCAGGGCTGATATTACTTAATGCACACTATTGGTCAAAAAGTTATCTACAAGGACAGTAATCATAACGTTGTAATGCACATTCATAAACCACCCACAATCCTCACGGATGGTGTGGTGGGCGGGCGGGCGTGGGCTGGGTCGGAGGCGGAGGTGTGGGTATGGTCGGATATGGGGTGGGGGGGGAGGGTGGCGGTGGTAGTGGTGCGGGTCTTTTGGTGAATAAAGACGGCATTGCAACGCGCATAAGTTTTTGAACCTTAAGGTCATACTTGACTCCTACTCGATCCAATTTTGCAGCTCTGCTTAGTCACATGTTGACAATAATTTAATATGAACGGGCCACTTCCTGCACATGTACATCGCCTGGACAAACAACAAACCATAGAGAATGCCCTATTTAACTTCAACAAAGCTTTGCATTGTAATCTTTTCAACGGTGGTCAGGGTACCATGAGTTCTGTGTTATTCAAACGGATGTAATGCCGGTGGTGTCTGACACACCAGCCACATGACATGGCCACAGTACATGTATGTAACACTTCAGAAGTTTCACATCCTGCTTGGAAGCGGAGATCAGTCGGAGTACCTTGGACAAGGTTTGAATGTTATGCGGTAAAATTAGAAATAATGATATGTCGTGAAAAAGTTACATAATGTACCATTTTGGGGAAACACCCTTTCTTCCTCACTGTAATTGATATTTTTTTTAATTAATGCACACGATTGGTCAAAAAGTTATCTACAAGGACAGTAACTACAATGCGCTGTAATGCACATTATCTATGTTCACCCACAATCCCTTACTTATGGAGGTGGGTGGGTGGGGTGGGCGGGCGGGCGCAAGGGCGGGTCTAATGGAGGCGGAGGTGGGGTGGGGCGTTATCGGAGGCGGGTGTGGGGAGGGTGGCGGTGGTAGTGGTGGTATTCTTTGGCGAACAAAGACGCAGCATTAAATCTATAAGTTTTTGAACCTTGGGTTTAATATCATACTTGGACCTCACTGATCCAATTCTGCAATGCTTAGTCGCATGTTGCATACTTTTTAATATGAACGGGCCACAATGTACATGTACATCGTCTGGACAAACAACAAAACCATGAGAATGTCCGTATTTAATCTTCAATTAAAGCTTTGCATTGTACCTTTTTTCACCGTGGTACAGGTACCCAGACATCCGCCATGCCACCAAACGGATGTGAATGCTGCAGTTCCGATACACCAGCCACATGACATGGCCACAGTACATGTATGTGTATATTTCAGAAGTTCACATCCGCTTGGAAGCCGGAGATCAGCTCGGAGTAACTGGACAAGGCAGCTTGAATGTTATGTGCAAAATTAGACTTAATGATATGCCAGTAAAAAGTTACATAATGTACCATTTTGTGGGGAACACCCTTTTCCGACTGTAATTGATATGCAAATTAAATGCACGACAATGTATTGGTTGGTCAAAAGTTATCTACAAGGACAGTAACTACACACCATGCGCTGTAATGCACATCTATGTTCACCCATAATCCTCATTTATGGAGGTGGGGCGTGTGGGCGGGGCAAGCGGGCTGGGTCGGAGGCGGAGGTGGGGTAAGCAGGCGAAGGGTGGGGGAGGGTATGTGGTAGTGGTATCTTTGGGTGAAGGAACACGGCACGTAACGCATAAGTTTTGAAACCTTGGGTTATCATACTTGACCTCACTGATCCAATTTCTACTGGTACTTAGTCGCATGTTACATAATTTAATATGAATTGGCACACAATGTACATGTACATGTACATCGCCTGGACAAAACAAATGTCCATGAGAATGCCCCATTTACGACTTCACTTAAAGCTTTGCATTGGATTCCTGTTGTCAGGTACCCAGGACATTCAAGCGCCGCCCAAACGGATGTGAATGCTGCAGGTCTGGATACGACCAGCCACATGAGACATGGCCGCCAGTATGCATGTATGTGTACACTTCAGCGTTCACATCCGCTTGGAAGCCGTGAGACTAAATCGGGAGTACCTGACAAGGTTTGAAATGTTATGCGCAAAATTAGAAATAATGATATGTCGAAGAAAGTACAAGTATAATGTACCATTTTTGGGGGAATACCCCTTCCGACTGTAATTGATATATTTTTAATTAATGCGCACGTATTGGTCAAAAGTTATCTACAAGGACAGTGTAACTATACATGCGCGGTAATGCACATCTATGTTCCACCCAATAATCTCATTTATGGAGGTGGGGCGTGGCTAATCGGAGGTGTGGGGTGGGGTGGGGCGGGTCGGAGGCTGTGAGGGTGGTAGTGGTGGTATTTTTGGGTGAACAAAGACGGCATTGCAACGCATAAGTTAGTTTGAACCTGGGTTACATACATTGATTCCTCACTTCACTGATCCAATTTGCAGATCCCTGAATTGAACAATCTTATATCGGATGTAACAGGAGAACAACAACAAATTGGACCCCAAATTTATGGAATGACCCTGGATGCTAAAATGAACTTCAATATTTTTAAATGAAATAGCTGCTGCTAAATGTGAACGAAATAAATGTATTCACGCTAAAGGTAAACTGAAACCAAGTTAACTGTAATAACGGCATTTGTTATTTATTGCTGTACAAATAACAAACATGTACATGAGGGTTCTAACTACATTTTAGTGTTATACATAGTTGTACTCAGTTTTCAAAATCACGTGTGATCGTGATGTGCTAATGAAACGCCTTAAAAACAATTTATAACTTCTCAGTTAACCCTTTCTAGTACCACACCATTTCTGTCTTGTGCACCCCAGTTCACTATAGTACAAACAGACACACTACCAGCTCAATACCACACCCTAAATTGGTCAATGTCCTTGCATACTGCCTCTCACAGTTTCTGCATTGGTCTAAAGTGCTCCAGCCTTTGAGTAAGTGCACGTATCGGCAAAGCAAACATTTCCACTGTGAAAGGAAGTATACTTGAAACACTACAGCTGTCAATTGACGGAAAGAATTTACATATCATCATCAAATGCTACTTTGTTGTCCTTAATACACGGATTGACAACTACCAAGAAGTGTAAATCTGACAAGAAACGCCAAATCAGAGTGAGGACAGATTTGAAGTTTTTATAAGAAAATACTTGGACATTTTTCAGTCATGGCCCATAGATCTTTACACGAGGTCTTAAGGTATGGGTGAGATATGGAATTCTTTTCCCACAAGTACAACAAACTTTCAAAACTACATGCAATTGGAAAAATGTGTAAATTATCTTTTTTTTCCCCACTCGGTTGACAATAAATTATGGGACATTCCTTGCCCAAATAGAAACAAAGTAGGACTTCCCCCGCTTCAATGTTACACACGCACCATCACATATCGCTGCTACCGACCTTCCACACAACATTGAACCGGGGCGCTCGCTGAGTAGGATTGTTTCACATTAAATTGTTGTATTAGTGGTATTTAGTGCACCAATAACCTCGAGTAATTATGGAGTGAAATTTCAAAACACCCAATGACACACATGGGCTTATCACACCGCTTGGTAAATCGTATAATGGTTTGCCTTCTCTGAGCTTTTGAAGCTACAAACAATGCAGTTTAGGCTTCTTTCCCTAGTTACATATTTTTGCCAGGGAAATGTTAGCACCTTCTGAAACACTATGGATTGCCTATTTGGACATGTGTATAGGGCTGTTTCTCCAGAGGTCAACAGCAGACCTTGATCAACAAGACATCCTAAAGTCCAGATTTGCCAGTAAAAAGTGGGTTTGTGTGAATGTTATTATACAGTATTCCTGCATTTAGTACACATATGTCTAGAATGGCTGTGTCACCCTTTCCACCACTTCTGACCGATCTGGTGTGTATGCATAGTACACGATTGTCGTCCTGCAAGATCAGTTCCTCCCATGTGCTTGTTGTTGTACTCAATGACACCATTGGGTTTGCTAATGTCATAATGTCAATGGTAACCTGTGGGACTCTTCTTACAATCGAATTTGCTTTAGCTTGTAACACTACAGTCCCCTATATAGTTTGACAAGAGTCAAGAGTGTCACACGCTCTTCTTGTCCTGCAAGCAGGTAACACACAATTGTCCTGGACTTTTCATAAAAGTTATGGATTCTGTCCTTTGTTATGGGAAACTCTCTTTGGGTTAGCAAAATTGAAACCTTGAGTGGTAAACCGTGACAGTTCCGAGAAGTCAATCCACGCTAAAATCAACTTGTTGACAAGAGCAGGGCTGAAAACCAATTGTCTGCAAAGATGAATGACCCAGATTGGTCCAATCCAATTGCAAAAGTTCCAAGACAATTTTGGCTGGTTACAGGTACTCTGCCGGATGGTCTGTTTACTCTTTTGTTTCTCCGAGTCTGGGCAGTTGTTGCTGGCTGTGATTGGTGACCTGTGTAAAATTCTGCTATGCATCATCGCAAAGGCCCCGTGGTCATGACTCGTTGCTCAGTTTCAGAGAAACATTTGATGCCCCATTTGGTGGGCTTTCTTTTGGCATATACTGTTTGAACAATAGTCTTCCCTTGAATTTTACTCATAGTTTCTGTCTGGAGAAAGGTTTTGGCCAGGTTTGTAATGACAAAAGAAAAGAGGGTACTATCATTCTGAATGAATTTGGCAACTTGACCAGCTTGTCATATTAGAGAGCTGTCCTGTTTTCTCGAGTTTCTCGTTTGTTGGCCAGATGGAAGAAATTCAGGATTGTCTTTGGAAATCGGTTGGCGAGACATGGTTGCTGATGATGGTACTGTGTAGTATGTCCCATTTTGCTCCAGTGCACACATTGTGCCTGAGGGCCGCCTGTTTATACCCATGCACACATCAGCAGCGCTTTACGAAGGCCATCATTTCCGAATCAGTTGTTGGAGTCCACTGACTTTATTCTGTGGCTGGCTGACATTTCTTTTCTCCGGGGAGACTCTGTTCAGCACAACGATTGGTTTCACTCTACTATCAACTCCCACACTGCTTATGCAGAAAAAACAGCTGGTAAGATCTGCATTGGTGTGGAAATCTTCCATTCCTGAACACGAGCGCTCTTGGGTGTCCCAGATAGACAACAAAAACATGCGAGGGCGCTTATTCCAGTGACAGTATTTCAGTTTCCATCGCCACTTTGACCCATGACCACTACTTTTTGCCCCATTTCCTGGCAGTACTTACTGCAGTGGCGGAGATTTGTGTCCAAATGTGGGGGCGATCACATATTCCATATTCCCCCAGTAATTGATGACCACTGCAAGTGCAACCTCCAAACAATTCACCCTTTGAGAATATTTTTGATAAGTGGGGGGAGAATTACTGAACACTCTGAGGGCGTTTTCTCAAAAAACGTGGCATATCATTGCTACACAAACAGCTTCTAAACACGCAAATTTGGGGATGATTTTAATTGGGTCATCCTCCCGGACAAAAAAGTGCGGGGGGATAATATATCCTCATCACCCCGGGATCTCCGCCGCCCATGAATTAGTGTGACCTATTTAATGTCAAGTGACACCTTTTTATTTTCTTTCCGCATTGTTTTTGCGTATTTTACCAATTCAACATCAGATGTTTCCTATTTCCGAAAAATATGGCATTGACATTGATTCTGGTGTGAAACTTTTCATTTCGCTTTAGCCTTCAGGAAAAGATGCAAGCAATATAAAGCGGTGTGGAGCAATGGTCAACCTCTCAATTTTGCCAACCAATGAACTGTAATGTTCATGATCATTTAGTACAGCGAAGGTTGCCTACCTGTGTATAGGTGCATTTTGACGCCACGTTGGTCCAGCTTCACTCCATCCACGTCGAAAATCGGGCTTGCCTTTTCGGCTTTGACTTTGCCGAGAACTCGGGTACACAGTCGTCTTCACTGTCGTCTTCACTGTCGTCTGTCTCGCATCGCGTCGTTAGTTTCGGACGACATTTCGAGTCACTATCCGCCAACACCTGTAATACCATCATCTTCCATGATACTCATGTGTTTGTCGACTTGCATCCACAGTACCCACCACCGGAGATGCGCAGGAAAAATGAACATGCGTACCACGCTCTCAAATACAATATATCAAAGATGCGCTCGTGCCATCGAGCTACCAATCAGAAAGGTGTCAACTGAGGGGTTATTATGCTTTTTAGGAACCTTTGCGGTTGGATTGTTCCAAATGGCACATCGGTGGCGAAGGGTTGAAAAATGTTCGTGCCAAATTGGCACCGTGGTACGGGAGGAACATATTTGTGCCAATTTGGCTCAATGGCGAAAGGTTAACTGGATTGTTTCGCAAGTCACGTGATGCGCACTTAAAGAGAGCCACACCTGTGCGCATTTGGATAGATGCCTAGAGAACGAACAAAGTTCCTGGAATGCTCCGTGCGAGTGGGCATGGACCATTACATTCGTGCCTGGGTAGTGTTGGGCAGGTGCTGTGTGAATGATTAAGTTATAACACGCCGGTGCGTATAAGTCCGTCGGTCAACCACATAGGGCAGTGAATTTATGTTACACTTTATTCAGTCGTCAACCAACTTAACCGCTTGCCCAGATAGCTTGCTGATTTCAGTTTGGGGTTCTGGGGCTAAAGTGGGTTAACCCGTTTTACGATTGACAATAGCTCCAGTGAAAGAAAACGCTGGGTCACGTCCTGCCCATATACTTGGCAGACCAACAGTGAGCGGCATTTCACATGGTTTGTTGTTTGTCCGGATTGTACTGTACTACCGTCGTCATGTCCCAACCAAACGTACGAAGGGTACGTCAGGTGTATCTGGCGACATATGCCGAGCTTCTGCAGACGTTGTTCCGTCACGTAACGCTTTCGCGGAAAGGTCCTCGCCGCCTTTGAAGCGTGCGGAACTGCGCGGGTGATGATGCGGGTATGCCTGCACAGAGTTTCACAGAGACGGTGGACTGCATTACCACATGGGCGTCAAGTTGGACAAGGTACAGCGCTATTCAGAGTCCGAAACTTGTTGGCGAATCATTATGCCGTTTCTGTTCATTTTTCATCCCTTCATCATAACTACTACAGTGCGTGGAAGTACGTCACCAAAAAGTGACCAACAGTATTTACAGTTCACCGGCCATCCCGACCTGACGTCGTCGTTCCCGCCCCCACAGAGGCAGCTCTCCTTAAGCTGTTGCTCACGTGCCCTCCAACATCGACAACTGCGCATGTTGCCGAAGGCTCCGGCGGTATGTCGAAGTTCTGGTGTCAGTGGTGGCAAACGAAGCCAAGGCTGACACTGTTCGACGTTTCCCAATCCTGGTGGTGCAAAAGAATCTACAAACACGTCTACAATTGTTGACATTTGCAGAGCAACAGAAATGTGCTGGAAAAAGATGACCTCGCACGTTTAATCGTCAACAGGGGCTCCCTGAGCTGTTGATGAAGCTATCAAGTTAGCCACAAGCAACATATGAAAGTGGGGACATGAGCCCCAATTAGTGATCTGTGTCCTGGGGAGTTATCTAAGGGGAGGGGTCCCTTGCCCTTAGAGATTGTTTGCATAATTAAGGGCTGGTGCGAAAAGCAAATGGTGCTATATTTGTTAAATAATTGTATATTTCTTTGGAAGAAAAAATATTGAAATTATACTATTTGTTCAAACTAATCATGCTACAAAACTGACCCCCACCCCTGGATCCGCGATCATCCGCTCCTGAATTCGGGTCCTAGTTCTACGCGGGACTCCAATGAATAATTCAGATTATATCTACTTTTATTGTCCCAACATTTGTGTTAGTATTTCACATGCTCATCTGAGTCATCTCCACGTGCCAACTGATGAATGTTGTCTTCACCAAAACTGAAGCTCTACATTGATAATGAGTCGAAAATGGCTGTTTTCACTAATATCGAGTTTGGATTCTATTTGAGTCAGCACTGATACAAAAATCGAACATATGCCTGCTGCCATTTTTAAATTATTGTTCTGAAAGTGGGGACAAACGATATGATATCCCCCACTTTCGCGGGGGTCATCCCCGTCCCCCACCTGTTGACGCCCATGAGGTTAGCTAATGAGTAATGTGTCCTTGTTTCAAATTATGTGGGTAGATTCGGCACAATGCGGCGAATTGCCAACAGAGGGCGTCATTCGGTACCCGCTGGCATATTGCGTGGTGTCTTGACTCTATTGCTTATGTTTCCTTTGCCAATAATACGTACGGTACCTTGCGTACAACGCAACGATTGGGTGAAAGTTTCGTCTGTACACGTACACGTACACGTACACTTAGTACAGTCACACGGTTTGGCAATGTGCGACTGGACTAGGCCTACCCAATAATGAAGTTCCATTCACATGTGAATTGAAAATAAGGTCAGAAAGTTTCTCCCAAAATATTGTTCAAATTTAGGGAAACAGATTTGCGTCCACCGCCCGCATGTCCCGAAAGCTACCGCCCTCAATTTTTCATTATTTGCACAAAAAAGGTATTTCACCCAAACAAATTTAGTTCCAAATCATCCACATTAAAACGAAAGTTTTACCAACACCAGTATGTGCGCTATAATTACTCGCGGGCACATGTTCTCTGTAGTCTTACACTCAGTCTTAGTCCGCGCCGTTCACAAAAAGTGCCCGCATCAAACTGTATGGTAAACTGCCCGATCCGCACTCAGCAACTGTACCAAACAACATCGTGCCTCTGTTGAGCCTTTGTATCTTAATCTTATGCCTGTGTGTGCGCCCGCAGGGCTGATGCAAAATGACGCACAGATTAGAAGAAACATCTTGTGATTGCGCTGTTATTAATGATCAATGGAAATAGTTGAAATTTACCGGACGCAAATCTATGACTTTCATTCTCTTGGCCTAAATTCAACAATCATATCTTTGTATTTTGTGTAAATTAGTACTGTCTTGGCTAATTTGGACAAAGATATTGTTTGTATAGTACTGCATACAAATCATACCTTGTTTTATTTATTCATCATTTTTTTTAGGTGTTTTTGTCTTCAGGGGTGTGTCCTTCAGCTTCATGACAAAAGTTGCATAATGGACTATGTTTTTCCGGGTGTCTCTTGTGACGGAAAGAAAGGAAAGAATTCGGCATATATGGACAACACCGAAACCCTGTGCACAAATCCCATGAGACTGCTCTGAAGAGTGTTTTCTAAGCAAATTTCTATATTTTAACTGCTAAATTTGGACTTGTAAGGACGTGTCATTGCTTTTCATGGCTGATAGGTCATAATAGAAAAATAAGCATTGTCCGCATATGAATTTCTTCCGAAAGTGTTACAATGCTGTATACTACAGTTGATGAAGCAACGTTACATTTTGACTGACGAAAGTAACATTTTGTTTTTTTATTTACTTTCCCAGATGGGCTGGGAACCAGCCAACAGTGGTGAGAAGATGAGGCGCCCACATGCTTTAGAATTGAGATTCTTCAAGAGGCTCGGGATACTACCTGTGTGTGTAGCGGTTGCACATCCAGTGTGCATATGACATTCTCCTGAACAATGGTATTGATATATGCATTTGCCACTAGTGTATAAGTGTGTTGGCAGCAAGGAAGGAAAATACCAAAATTTGATGATAGTAGGCCCTGCAAATTGCGGAAGACACTGCTCATGAATCCACTCTGAAAATATATGACACATTCTGTAATCCCAAGCGACCGTTACATTTGCTTGCTAGCACAGTCTGCAGAGGTAATTTTTTTGAATGATTTTCGTGGAATCCCAAAATACACCAATGACATGCTATTGCCATTGAAGGACACCCGCGCACCTCCCTGCTCCAAAAACACATCTTTCATGTGACATACTTTGAGAAGGACACGCCCATCTTTGTACTAGCAACGACCATTGGTGTACATCACCGATGGAAATGTAGATGAGCGAACCGAATGATGACAGTCCGATGGAAGACATACCCTTGTCGTATCAAACAGCAGCACAAAATCAAATTGATGTACAGTTGTGTGGTCATCGCTTTGCACATTTTGTACTTCGACAATCTCGACTAGGGTGTCCCAGGAGGATGTCGTGGCATCTAATGTGATGACATCTTAGCATTATTGCAGATTATATTATGCAATAATAGATAGATGATCCTATCACATATGTTACTATAACGATAGGATAATATGCGGATTTCGCGGCAAACATTTTTCTAATCGATAAAGTCCACAAATGTCCTCAATTATTCTTAACATACTGATATGTTATGATGTTGATAGCCTTAAAAGCCAATGCACTTACAGAACCTCAGTTCACGGTCTCGGCGAACAGTTGCCCGAACATTCGGTTCAAAGTTCACTGAAGCAGCAAGTTTGTCACGCATCTGTTGGTTACTCAGTGACTATTAGCTTTCCCGAATATCAACGGCTGTTTCAGTTACGCTCATGCTCCAATTATTATGTGAATAGTTAGAAAGGAATGACGTATCAGCTAGATATTCGGGAAACCAAGAACTTAAAATATTGATTGAGTAACCAACAGATGGCACTCTGTAGTTTGACCCAAACTTGCTGCTTCAGTGAACTTTTCAATGGATGTTCACATCGTGGAGTGTTTCTGTCTGCACCGAGACCCAAATCAACACAAAAAAGATTGGGAAAAGGTTGTATAAGTGCATGACTTTAAAAAGACCATCAATATCATAAAATATGAGCATGTAGAATACCCATACTGGAATTGAGGACATTTGTGGACTTTATCGAGTAGAACAATGTTTTCACAAAATCATAGTGTATTATGAATTCTGACTAATGCAATCATACTAATAGAGTACCGAAAGGAAATGAATCCTAATACGATATTACCTCAACTCAGTTTGGGGTTTCTTAGGATGTTGTTCTGACATAACAAAGTGAATAATTAGGAGAAATCAATAAAAAAATAATTCATATTCATTTAATGGCATTAAGTATTAAAATCAAGAGCTATTGTACATGATACTTTGTATATATATCTTGTACTTCAATTTGAGATGTTTTAGAATACTCTAATGTTACAAATTTGCTCTTCTCTAAAAAATGTTGTGTTGCATTGCACATCCATGTTCACCCACAATGAACATTTAGAATTAATGATATGTCAGAAAAAAGGCACATAATGTACCTGTTTTTTGGGCACACCCTTTCTCGACTGTAATTGATATTATTTAATGCACACGATTGGTCAAAAGTTATCTACAAGGACAGTAACTACAATGCGTTGCAATGCACATCTATGTTCACCCACAATCCTCATTTATGGAGGTGGGTGGGCGGGCGGGCGGGCTGGGTCGGAGGCGGAGGTGGGTGGGGGCGGGTCGGAGGCGGGGGTGGGGAGGGTGGCGGTGGTAGTGGTGGTATCTTTGGGTGAATAAAGACGCATTGCAATGCATAAGTTTTTGAACCTTGGGTTATCATACTTGACCTCACTGATCCAATTTGCAATGCTTAGTCGCATGTTGCATAATTTTAATATGAACGGGCCACAATGTACATGTACATCGTCTGGACAAACAACAAACCATGAGAATGCCCTATTTAACTTCAATTAAAGCTTTGTATTGTATCCCAATCGCGGTCAGGTACCAGACATTCTGCGGCGTCCAAACGGATGTGAATGCTGCAGGCCCGATACACCAGCCACATGACATGGCCACAGTACGTATGTGTACACTTCGAAGTTCACATCCGCTTAAGCGGAGATCAGTCGGAGTACCTGACAAGGTTTGAATGTTGCGTGCAAAATTAGAAATAATGATATGCCGTAAAAAAGCGTTACATAATGCCCATTTTTTGGGGAAACACCCCTTTCCACTGTAATTGATATTTTTAATTAATGCACACGATTGGTCAAAAGTTATCTACAAGGACAGTAACTACAATGCGCTGTAATGCACATCTATGTTCACCCACAATCCTCATTTATGGAGGTGGGCGGGCGGCCAAGCGGGCTGGGTCGGAGGCGGAGGTGGGTGGGGCGATTTATAAGGCGGGGTGGGGTAGGTGGCGGTGGTAGTGGTGGTATCTTTGGGTGAACAAAGACGGTATTGCAACGCATAAGTTTTGAACCTTGGGTTTAATATCATACTTGACCTCACTGATCCAATTTGGTAATGCTTAGTCGCATGTTGCATAATTTTAATATGAACGGGCCACAATGTACATGCATACATCGTCTGGACAAACAACAAACCATGAGAATGCCCTATTTAACTTCAATTAAAGCTTTTGTATTGTAATCTTTTTCAATCGTGTCAGGTACCAGACATCTGCGCGGCCCAAACGGATGTGAATGCTGCAGGTCTGACACACCAGCCACATGACATGGCCACAGTACATGTATGTGTATACTTCAGAAGTTCACATCCGTTTGGAAGCGGAGATCAGTGAGTACCTGACAAGGTTTGAATGTTGCGTGCAAAAAATTAGAATTAATGATATGCCGTAAAAAAGTTACATAATGTACCATTTTTTTGGGGAACACCCTTTCCGACTGGAATTGATATTGTTAAAGTAATGCACGCGAGTGGGCAAAAGTTATCATAAGGACAGTAATCACAATGCGTTGCAATGCACATCTATGTTCACCCATAATCCCTCATTTATGGAGGTGGGGGGCGGGCGGGCGGGCTGGGTCGGAGGTGGGGTGGGGCGAGGCGGGGTGGGGAGGGTATGGCGGTGGTAGTGGTGGTATCTTTGGGTGAACAAAGACGTGCATTGCAACGCATAAGTTTTGAACCTTGGGTTATCATACTTGACTCTCACTGATCCAATTTGCAATGCTTAGTCGCATGTTGCATAATTTTAATATGAACGGCACACAATGTACATGTACATGTACATCGTCTGGACAAACAACAAACCATGAGAATGCCCTATTTAACTTCAATTAAAGCTTTGCATTGTAATCTTTTCGTGGCCAGGTACCCAGACATATGGCCCAAACGGATGTGAATGCTGCAGGCCCGATACACCAGCCACATGACATGGCCACAGTACATGTATGTGTACACTTGTGAAGTTCAAGACTGCTTGAAGCGAGATCAGTCGGAGTACCTGACAAGGTTTGAATGTTATGCAAAATTAGAAATAATGATATGCCGAAAAAGTACATAATGTACCATTTTTGGGGAAACACCCCTTTTCCGACTGTAATTGATATTTTAATTAATGCACACGATTGGTCAAAAGTTATCTACAAGGACAGTAACTACAATGCGCTGTAATGCACATCTATGTTCACCCACAATCCTCATTTATGGAGGTGGGGCGGGCCAGGTCGGGAGGCGGGAGGGGTGGTAGTGGTATCTTTGGGTGAACAAAGACGCATTGCAACGCATAAGTTTTGAACCTTTGGGTTATCATATTGACCTCTCACTGATCCAATTTGCAGATCCTGGAATTAACAATCTTATATCGGATGTAACAGGAGAAACAACAAATTGGACCCCAAATTTATGGAATGACCCTGATGCGAAATGAACTTCAATATTTTTAAATGAAATGTCAGTTTAAATGTGAACGAAATAAATGTATTCAATAAAGGTAAACTGAAACCGAAGTTAACTGTAATAAATTTGTTATTTAATATTACAAAATAACAAACATGTACATGTGAGGGTTCGTAATCACATTTTAGTGTTATACATAGTTGTACTAGTTTTCAAAATCACGCACGTGATGCTAATGAAACTTCTAAAAACAATTTATAACTTCTCAGTTAACTGGATTGTTTTGCAAGTCACGGATGCGACTCTAAAGAGGTTTCTACACCTGTGCGCATTGGATAGATGCCTAGAGAACGAACAAAGTTCCTGGAATGCCCAAAAGCGAGTGGGCAGATGGAATTAATTGTTGCCTGGGTAGCAAGCTGGGTTTGGCAGGTGCTGTGTGAATGGATTGGGTTATGTAACACGCCAAAGTGGATGGTTAAGTCCGTGGGTCAACCACATAGGGCATAGAATTTATAGTTACATCTAAATTTCTTTATCTGTATCGGTCAACCAACTTAACCGCTTTGCCCAGATAGCTTGCTGCGATTTCAGTTTGGGGGTCTAGTTGGGTTAAAGTGGGTTAACCGTTGGTACACTATTGACAATAGCTCCTTAGTGTGAAAGAAAACGCTGGGTCCCGTCTATATATACTTGGCAAGGACTAACAGTGAGCCGCATTTCGCGGTTTGTTGTTTGTCCGGATGTTTGTACTGTACTACCGTCGCCATGTCCCAACTAAACGCATTTAAGGGTACGCCAGGTGTATCTCATGACATACAGGCCGAGCTTCTGCAGACGTTGTTCATTAACGCGTAACGCGCATGGGAAAAGGTCCTCGCCGCCTTTGAAGCGTAAGCGGATTCGCGCTGGTGATGATGTGGGTATGCTCACAAGAGTTTCTGAGACGGTGGACTGCATTACCACATGGGCGTCAAGTTGGACAAGGTACAGCGCTGGCTCAGAGTCCTAAACTTTTGGCGAATCATTATGCCGCTTTCTGTTCATTTTTCATCCCTTCATCATAACTACTACAGTGCGTGGAAGCACGCCACCAAAGTGACCAACAGTATTTACAGTCTACCGCCATCCCGACCTGACGCCCCTCTACAGAGGCAGCCTTAGCTGTTGCTCACGCCTCCAACATCGACAACCGCGCATGTTGCCGAAGGCCCGCGGCGGCACAAGTTCTGGTGTCGGTGGTGGCAAACGGAAGCCAAGGCTGACACTGTTCGACGTTTCCCAACTTGTGGTGCAAAAGAATCTACAAACACGTCTACAATTGTTGACATTTGCAGAGCAACAGAAATGTGCTGGAAAAGATGACCTCGCACGCTTAATCGTCAACAGGGGCTCCCCCGAGCTGTTGGATGAAGCTATCATGGTTAGCCATGGGCGTCAACAGCTTATGAAAAGTGGGGACATGAGCCCCAATTAGTGATCTGTGTCCTGGGGAGTTATCTCTAAGGGAGGTTCCCTTGCCCTTAGAGATTGTTTGCATAATTAAGGGTGCTTTAGGAAAGCTAAATGGTGCTATATTTTGTTAAATAATTGTATATTTTGAAGAAAATATTGAAATTTATACTATTTGTTCAAACTAATCATGCTACAAAAACTGACCTTCTACCCTGGATCCATGATCATCCGCTCCTGAATTAAAGGTCCTAGTTCTATTATAATTCCACGAATAATTCAGATTATATCTACTTTTGCCTGTCCCAACATTTGTGTTAGTATTTCACATGCTCATCTGGAGTCATCTCAATGTTAAACTGATGAATGTTGTCTTCACCAAAACTGAAGCTCTACATTTGATAATGAGTCGAAAATGGCTGTTTTCACTAATATCGAGTTTGATTCTATTTGAGTCAGCAATTGATACAAAAATCGAACATATGCCTGCCATTTTTAAATTATTGTTCTGAAAAGCGGGGGACAAACGATATGGATATCCCCCACTTTCAAAAGTGGGGGTCACATGTTCCCCGTCCCCACCCGTTGACGCCCGCGAGGTTAGCTAATGAGTAATGTGTCCTTTTGTTTCAAATTATGTGGGTAGATCTTGCACAATGCGGCGAATTGCCAACAGAGGGCGTCATTCGGTACCCGCTGGCATATTGCGTGGTGTCTTGACTCTATTGCTTATGTTTCCTGTTAACATGCACGGGTACCTGTTGCGTGTG
This sequence comes from Zoroaster sp. YZ-2022, assembly GCA_029582265.1. Lineage (NCBI taxonomy): Eukaryota > Metazoa > Echinodermata > Asteroidea > Forcipulatida > Zoroasteridae > Zoroaster > Zoroaster sp. YZ-2022. Next base: position 3,707,962 of record CM055816.1, read on the forward strand.
CGTACAACGCAACGATTGGTGAAAGTTTCGTCTGTACACGTACACGTACATCTTACAGTACAGTCACACGGTTTGGCAATGTGCGACTGGACCAGGCTCACCTAATAATGAAGTTCCATTCACATGTGAATTGAAAATAAGGTCAGAAAGTCTTATTTCTCCCAAAATATTGTTCAAATTTAGGAAAAAATAATGGGTCAACATAATTAAAATACGGTATGACAATTTTTGTAAAAGACTTAAGAAAACCCTTGGGCATGCCGGGTGCCCTAGGCTAAGGCCATGACTGAGAATGAAAGTCATAGATTTGCGTCCACCGCCCGCATGTCCCGAAAGCTACCGCCATTATTTGCACAAAAAAGGTATTTCCACCAAACAAATTTAGTTCCAAATCATCCACATCAGTAAAACGAAGTTTTTAACAATTTCCACCAGTATGTGCGCTTATAATTAATTGGCACATGTTCTCTTAGTCTTACACTCAGTCTTAGTCCGGGCGACGTCGTTCAAAAAGGTCGATCACAAAAACTGTATGGTAAACTCCGTCTGATCCGCACCTGCAACTGTACCGCCACAACAACACGCTTCTGTTGAGCCTTTGTATCTTAATCTATGCCTGTGTGTGCCCGCTCAAGACGTATAATGATGCACGACGCATTACAGATTAGAAGAAACATCTTGTGATTGCGCTTGTTATTAATGATCAATGGAAATAATGAAAATAATAATGAAAAAAGCCTCATGTGTTTTCGAAATTTCATCGGACGCAAATCTATGACTTTCATTCTCTTGGCCTAAATTCCACAATCCCCGTTATCTTTGTATTTTGTGTAAATTAGTACTGTCTTGGCTAATTTGGACAAAGATATTGTTTGTATAAATGCGCATTTCGGTATACAAATCTGCTACCTTTGTTTTATTTATTCATCATTTTTTTTAGGTGTTTTTGTTCCCAGGGGGAGGGGGGGGGGTGTGTCCTTCAGCTTCATGACAAAAGTTGCATACGGACTATGTTTTTCCGGGTGTCTCTTGTGACGGGAAAGGAAAGTGGGAAAGAATTCCATATATGGACAACACTTGAAACCCTGTGCACAAATCCCATGAGACTGCTCTGAAGAGTGTTTTCTAAGTAAATTTCTATATTTTAACTGCTAAATTTGACTTGTAAGGACGTGTCATTGCTTTTCATGGCTGATAGGTCATAATAGGGAAAAATAAGCATTGTCCCAAGACATGGAATTCTTTTCCGGAAAGTGTTACAGGTTGTATACTACAGTTGATGAAGCAACGTTACATTTTGACTGACGAAAGTAACATTTTGCTTTTTTATTTACTTTCCCAGATGGGCTGGGAACCAGCCAACAGTGGTGAGAAGATGAGGCGCTCCATGCTGTCGAGAATTGGAGATTCTTCAAGAGGCCTCGGATACTACCTGTGTGTGCAGCGGCCGGTACATCCAGTGTGCATATGACATTCTCCTGAACAATGGTATTGATATATGTGCATTTGCCACTAGTGTATATGTGTTATTGCAGCAAGGAAGGGAAAATACCAAAATTTGATGATAGTAGGCCCTGCAAATTGCGGGAAGACACCGCTCATGAATCCACTTAGCAAAATATATGACACATTCTGTAATCCTGCGATCAGTAATATTTGCTTGGGTTGGGGCACAGTCTGCAGAGGTAATTTTTTTGAATGATTTTCGGTGGAATCCCAAAATACTACCCTGGCATGACATGCTATTGCTACTTGAAGGACACCCGGTGCACTTCCCTGCTCCAAAAACACACTTTTCATGTGACATACTTTTTGAGAAGGACACGCCCATCTTTTGTACGAGCAAACGACCATTGGTGTACATCACTGATGGAAATGTAGATGAGCGAGAAACCAAATGATGACAGTCCGGTTGGAAGACATACTCTTGTCGTATCAAATAGCAGCACAAAATCAAATTGATGTACAGTTGTGTGGTCACTGCTTTGCACATTTTGTACTTGACAATCTCGATCTAGGTGTCCCAGGAGGATGTCGTGGCATCTAATGTGATGACATCTTAGCATTATTGCAGATTATATTATGCAATAATAGATAGGATGATCCTATCGTTATATGTTACTATAACGATAGGATACAAATGTATGCCATAATTTCGTGCAAACATTTTTCTAATCGAGCAAAGTCCACAACAAACTCAATTATTCTACATATCGATATAAAGTTATGATGTTGATAGCCTTTTTACAAAAAGCAATGCACTTTACAGAACCTCTTCCCAGTCTTTTAGCTGATTTGGGGTCTCGTGCAAATAGAAATGCTGTCCATGATGTGAACATCGGTCCAAAAGTTCACTGAAGCAGCAAGTTTGGGTCAAATTAGCAGCGCATCTGTTGGTTACTCAGTGACTATTTTAAGTTTAGTGCTTTCTCGAATATCAACGGCCGTTTCAGTTACGCCATGCTCCAATTATTATGTGAATAGTTAGAAAGGAATGACGAACAGTACGCTGATATTCGGGAAACCGCAAACTTAAAAATATTGATTGAGTAACCAACAGATGGCACTCTGTAGTTTGACCCAAACTTGCTGCTTCAGTGAACTTTCACCGGATGTTCACATCGTGGAGTGTTTCTGTCTGCACCGAGACCCAAATCAACACAAAAGATTGGGAAAAGGTTGTATAAGTGCATGACTTTAAAAAAAAAGACCATCAATATCATAAAATATGAGCATGTAGAATAATTGCATACTGGAATTGAGGACATTGTAGGGACTTTATCGAGTAGAACAATGTTTTCACAAAATCATAGTGTATTATGAATTCTGACTAATGCAATCATACTAATAGAGTACCGAAGGAAATGAATCCTAATACGATATTACCTCAACTCAGTTTGGGGTTTCTTAGGATGTTGTTCTGACATAACAAAGTGAATAATTAGAGAGAAATACAAAAAATAATTCATATTCATTTAATGGCATTAAGTATTAAAATCAAAGAGTTATTGTACATGATACTTGTATATATATATCTTGTAATTTCAATTTGAGATGTTTTAGAATACTCTAATGTTACAAATTTGCTCTTCTCAAAATGTTGTGTTGCATTGCACATCTATGTTCACCCACAATGAACATTTAGAATTAATGATATGTCAAAAAAAGGTACATAATGTACCTGTTTTTTGGGCACACCCTTTCCGACTGTACTGATATTATTTAATGCACACGATTGGTCAAAAGTTATCTACAAGGACAGTAACTACAATGCGTTGTAATGCACATCTATGTTCACCCACAATCCTCATTTATGGAGGTGGGTGGGGCGGGCGGGCTGGGTCGGAGGCGGGGTGGGGCGGGTCGAGGCGGGGTGGGGAGGGTGGCGTGGTAGTGGTGGTATCTTTGGGTGAATAAAGACGCAGTATTGCAACGCATAAGTTTTTGGAACCTTACATTTATCATACTTGACCTCACTGATCCAATTTGCAATGCTTAGTCGCATGTTGCATAATTTTAATATGAACGGGCCACAATGTACATGTACATCGTCTGGACAAACAACAAACCATGAGAATGCCCTATTTAACTTCAATTAAAGCTTTGCATTGTAATCTTTTCAATCGTGTCAGGTACCCAGACATCTGCGCCCAAACGGATGTGAATGCTGCAGGCCCGATACACCAGCCACATGACATGACCACAGTACATGTATGTGTACACTTGGAAGTTCACATCCGCTTTGAAGCGGAGATCAGTCGGAGTACCTGACAAAGGTTTGAAATATTTGCGTGCAAAATTAGAAATAATGATATGCCGTAAAAAGTTACATAATGTACCATTTTGGGGGAAACACCCTTTCCGACTGTAATTGATATTTTTAATTAATGCACACGATTGGTCAAAAGTTATCTACAAGGACAGTAACTACAATGCGCTGTAATGCACATCTATGTTCACCCACAATCCTCATTTATGGAGGTGGGTGTGGGCGGGCGGGCGGGGCTGGGCTGGTCGGAGGTGGTGGTGGGGCGGGTCGGAGGCGGGGGTGGGGAGGGTGGCGTGGTAGTGGTGGTATCTTTGGGTGAACAAAGACGCATTGCAACGCATAAAGTTTTTGAACCTTGGCTTAATATCATACTGGACTCACTGATCCAATTTTGCAATGCTTAGTCGCATGTTGCATAATTTTAATATGAACGGGTTGTCATCGCATATGTACATCGTCTGGACAAACAACAAACCATGAGAATGCCCTATTTACCAATTAAAGCTTTGCATTGGCCTTTTCAATCGTGTTGGTACCCAGACATCTGCGCGTCCAAACGGATGTGAATGCTGCAGGCCCGATACACCAGCCACATGACATGGCACACAGTACATGTATGTATATACTTGTGAAGTTCACATCCGCTTGAAGCGGAGATCAGTCGGAGTACCTGACAAGGTTTGAAATGTTATGCAAAATTAGAATTAATGATATGTCAGAAAAAGTTACATAATGTACCATTTTGGGGAACACCTTTCCGACTGGAATTGATATTTTTAAATTAATGCACACGATTGGTCAAAAGTTATCTACAAGGACAGTAACTACAATGCGTTGCAATGCACATCTATGTTCACCCATAATCCTCGGTTGTGGAGGGGGGGGCGGGGCGGGGCGGGGGGCTGGAAGGGAGGGGTGGGGCGGGTCGGAGGCGGGGTGGGGGGGGGGTGGTAGTGGTGGTATCTTTGGGTGAACAAAGACGTGCATTGCAACGCATAAGTTTTTGAACCTTGGGTTATCATACTTGACCTCACTGATCCAATTTGCAATACGTTAGTCGCATGTTGCATAATTTTAATATGAATCAGGCCACATGTACATGTACATGACATCGTCTGGACAAACAACAAACCATGAGAATGCCCTATTTAATTTCACCTTTCAAAGCTTTGCATTGTATCTTTTCAATCGTGTCAGGTACCCAGATGCGCGTCCAAACGGATGTGAATGCTGCAGGCCCGATACACCAGCCACATGACATGGCCACAGTACATGTATGTGTACACTTCAGTTCGTTCACATCCGCTTAAAGGGCGAGATCAGTGGAGTACCTGACACAAGGTTTGAATGTTGGCGCAAAATTAGAAATAATGATATGCCGTAAAAAAAAGTTACATAATGTACCATTTTTGGGAAACACCCTTCCGACTGTAATTGATATTTTTTAATTAATGCACACGATTGGTCAAAAGTTATCTACAAGGACAGTAACTACAATGCGTTGCAATGCACATCTATGTTCACCCACAATCCTCATTTATGGAGGTGGGGCGGGGCGGGGCGGGGCGGGGCTGGGTCGGAGGTGGGGGTGGGGCGGGTCGGAGGCGGGGGTGGGGGAGGGTGGCGGTGGTAGTGGTGGTATCTTTGGGTGAACAAAGACGTGCATTGCAACGCATAAGTTTTTGAACCTTGGGTTTAATATCATACTTGACCTCACTGATCCAATTTGCAATGCTTAGTCGCATGTTGCATAATTTTAATATGAACGGGCCACAATGTACATGTACATCGTCTGGACAAACAACAAACCATGAGAATGCCCTATTTAACTTCAATTAAAGCTTTGCATTGTAATCTTTTCAATCGTGTCAGGTACCCAGACATCTGCGCGTCCAAACGGATGTGAATGCTGCAGGCCCGATACACCAGCCACATGACATGGCCACAGTACATGTATGTGTATACTTCAGAAGTTCACATCCGTTTGGAAGCGGAGATCAGTCGGAGTACCTGACAAGGTTTGAATGTTGCGTGCAAAATTAGAATTAATGATATGCCGTAAAAAAAAGTTACATAATGTACCATTTTTGGGGGGGGGGGAACACCCCTTTCCGACTGTAATTGATATTTTTAAATTAATGCACACGATTGGTCAAAAGTTATCTACAAGGACAGTAACTACAATGCGTTGCAATGCACATCTATGTTCACCCATAATCCTCATTTATGGAGGTGGGGGCGGGGCGGGGCGGGGCTGGGGCGGAGGTGGGGGTGGGGCGGGTCGGGGGGGGGGTTGGGGGAGGGTGGCGGTGGTAGTGGTGGTATCTTTGGGTGAACAAAGACGTGCATTGCAACGCATAAGTTTTTGAACCTTGGGTTATCATACTTGACCTCACTGATCCAATTTGCAATGCTTAGTCGCATGTTGCATAATTTAATATGAACAGGAGCCACAATGTACATGTACATGTACATCGTCTGGACAAACAACAAACCATGAGAATGCCCTATTTAACTTCAATTAAAGCTTTGCATTGTAATCTTTTCAATCGTGTCAGGTACCCAGACATCTGCGCGTCCAAACGGATGTGAATGCTGCAGGCCCGATACACCAGCCACATGACATGGCCACAGTACATGTATGTGTACACTTCAGAAGTTCACATCCGTTTGGAAGCGGAGATCAGTCGGAGTACCTGACAAGGTTTGAATGTTATGCAAAATTAGAAATAATGATATGCCGTAAAAAAAAGTTACATAATGTACCATTTTTTTGGGGGGGGAACACCCCTTTCCGACTGTAATTGATATTTTTAAATTAATGCACACGATTGGTCAAAAGTTATCTACAAGGACAGTAACTACAATGCGTTGCAATGCACATCTATGTTCACCCATAATCCTCATTTATGGAGGTGGGGGCGGGACGGGGCGGGGCGGGGCGGGGCGGGGCCGGAGGCGGAGGTGGGGGTGGGGCGGGTCGGAGGCGGGGGGGGGGGAGGGTGGCGGTGGTAGTGGTGGTATCTTTGGGTGAACAAAGACGTGCATTGCAACGCATAAGTTTTTGAACCTTGGGTTATCATATTTGACAGTGTGCGGTTTGTGTGAATGCTATTATACAGTATTCTGGCATTTAGTACACATATGTCTAGAATGGCCAAAAATACCCTTTTCCACCACTTGACCGATCTGTGTGCATGTGCATATGGCCACGCATTGCTGTCCTGCAAGATCAGCCCTCCCATGTGCTTGTTGTACTCAATGACACCATTGGGTTTGCTAATGTCACGGTAACCTGTGGGACTCTTCTTACAACGAATTTGCTTACTTGTAACACTACAGTCCCCATAGTTTGACAAGAGTGTCACACGCTTCTTGTCCTGCCAGGTAACACACAATTGTCCGGACTTTTCATAAAAGCGAGGATTCTGTCCTTTTAGCCATGGGAAACTTCTTTGGGTTAGCAAAATTGGAAACTCCTTGAGTGGTGTACCGCACAGTTCAAAAAGTCAAATCCACGCTGTGTCAACTTGTTGACAAGAGCAGGCTGGTGTACCAATTGTCTGCAAAGATGCAATGACCCAGATTGTCCAATCCGCTCAAAAGTTCCAAGACAACTTGGCCGGGTACAGGTACTCTAAGCGGGATGGTCTGCTTCACTTTGTCTCTCCGAGTCTGCAGTTGTTGCTGGCTGTGATTGTGACCCTGTGTAAATCTGCCATGCACGTGTACCCTGTGTCAGACTCGTTCAGAGAGAAACATTTGATGCCCCATTTGGTGGGCTTTTTGGCATATACTGTTTGGAACAATAGTCTTCCCTTGAATTTTATCATAGTTTCGTCTGGAGAAAGGTTTTGGGCCAGGTTTGTAATGACAAAGAAAAGAGGGTACTATCATCTGAATGAATTTGCGAACCTTGACCAGCTTGTCAGGAGAGCTGTCCTTACTTTTTTCGAGCTTCTTCGTTGTTGGCCAGATGGAAGAAATTCAGGATACCTGAAATCGGTTGGCAGACATGGTTGCTGGATAGATGGCACTGTGTAGTATGTCCCATTTGCTCCAGTACATATTGTACTGAGGCCGCCTGTTTATACCCATGCACATCAGCAGCGCTACGAAGGCAATCATTTCCGGAATAGTTGTTGGAGTCCACTGACTTTGGTGGCTGGTTGATTTCACCGATAGACTCTGTCCAGCATAACGATTGGTTTCACTCACTATCAACTCCCACACTGCTTATGCAGAAAAACAGCTGGAAGATCTGCATTGGTGTGAAATCTCCATTCTTGAACACGAGTTGCTCCTGGGTGTCCTGTGACAGACAACAAAAACATGCGAGGCGCTATTCAGTGACAGTATTTCAGTTTCCATCGCCACTTTGACCCATGACCACTTTTGCCCCATTTCCTGGCAGTAATTACTGCAGTGGCGGAGATTTGTGTCCAAATGTGGGGGGCGATGATCAAGCATATTCCCCCCAGAATTACGACCAAAAAGTGAACCTCCAAAACAATTCACCCTTGAGAATATTTTGATAAGTGGGGGGGGGGGGGAGAATTACTGAACACTTGAGGGCGCTCTTCAAAAACGCATATCATTGCTACATGTGCAGCTCTAAACATGCAAATTTGGGGAATGATTCTATTGTTCATCCTCACTGTACAAAAAGTGGGGGGATAATATATCCTCATCACCCCCGGGATCTCCGCCCATGAATTAGTGTGACCGTATTTTAATGTCAAGTGACACCTTTTTATTTTCTTCCATTGTTTTGTTTATTTTACCAATTCAACATCAGATGTTTCATTTCCGAAAAATATGGCATGACATTGATTCTGTGTGAAACTTTTCATTTCGCTTTTAGCCTTAGAAAAGATGCAAGCAATATAAAGGTGGGGAGAGCAATGGTCAACTTCTCACCCTGCCAACTAATGAATCAATGTGTTCATGATCATTTAGTACATGTAGGTTGCCTACCTGTGTATACGGGTGCATTTTGACGCCATGCTGGTCCAGCTTCACTCCATCCACGCCGAAAATCGGGTTTGCCTTTTTCGCTTTCTTGACTTTGCCGAGAACTCGGGTACACAGTCGCTCTTTCACTGTCGTCTTCACCGTCGTCTGTCTCGGTGACTGCGTCGCTAGTTTCGGACGACATTAGGAGTCACTATCCGCTAACACCGTGCAATAATTCATCATCTTCCATGATACTCATGTGTTTGTCGACTTGCATCCACAGTACCCACCACCGGAGATGCGCAGAAAATGAACAGCGCGTACCCCACGCCTCAAATACAATATATCAAAAGATGCGCTTTCGTGCCATCGAGCTACCAATCAGAAAGGTGTGCTCAACTGAGGGGGCTATTATGCTTTTAGAAACCTTTGCGGTTGGATTGTTCCAAATGGCACATCGGTGGCGAAGGGGTTGAAAATGTTCGTGCCAAATTGGCACCGTGGTACGGGAGGGTATTAACATATTTGTGCCAATTTGGCTCAATGGGAGTGAAAGGGTTAACTTGAACGTCATATTGCACTGATTTTGGACAGGTTTAGTTCAAATGTTTGCAGATGTACGCGACATCAGATTTATCATTCACATCCTCTTTTTACACAGAAATCCTGCGCAATAGTACGGATATTGTTCAGTTTTTCCTACACTCAAGATATTACAATTGTTCAACTCCTTGACTCCATGGTGTTTTGATACAGACATTGTACTCCTGATTTACTGAATTTACTGAAGTTTCTCTGGAATCAACATCGGCCCAAAGCTACATCTACACGTATGTATAAAGTAGAAATTGGTCTACTGGAGGTGCCGTAAGGTGGCAAGCTGGTACATACTGAATTCAACATGGCAGGACGTGAAGTTCACGGAATGAAAGATCCTCTGCAAAAGTTGTTAAGCATCATGCAGTGCCATCACACCACCACAATACCAGGAATAAGGGCATGCATAAAGATCTGTCAAAATAAGAAAAAAACATTGTTTTACACATATGTACATGTACGTATACATACACATGGGATGCACTACCTCGTGTATTATTTGTGTTTTTTCATTGTTACATCAAATCTCTAGAAAATCTTTCATTGGTCAAATAGTTCAGGGCCTATTTACTTACATTTTGGGGTCCACGTATCTAAAAATGCAATATAAAAATAAAGGGAATGTACAACATTGGTATATGGTACTAACACATCCTTGTAAAAAATATAAACAAAAACTGTTACATGTTTTTTTCCGTTTTTGACAACGATTCCTCTTTTCTCTAACATGAAAACCAAATCATTTCTCAGGATGATTGATTTTTAGGTTTTTAGATTTACCATTGTTGTAACTTCCCTTTACAGCAATGTCATGATACAGTTTTACACATACAAAGAGTTTGCTACTTAAAACAATAAAAATATCTGTAAAGTCTGTTCATTTCTAACCCATTGTCGGACTGTTTCCTAATATGACATAACTCTTACCTTTGCAGCTAATCCTACTGTTTGCAATGTTCCCATACAGTGATCAAACCATCGCCACACCAGAATTGAGGGAGTTCCATCTAGGAAGATCAGCTGTGAAAAGAAAATTAAACTCAAAATAAGCATGTTTTATTTTGTTGTATTCAAAACCATTTCATGATTTCATGTGATCACAAATTCTGAAAAGTATCATAAATGATATTTGTTAAATTTCATGATTAAGTAAGACTAATTACGGTGACACAATGTGAAATTCTCTATTGAGTAGTAAATCCTGAGGACGATCAGAGCATACTGATCGAAATGTCAAGTTGTAACCTCTAGTTCTTTTCAGAACTAATTACTACTCACTAGAGTATTTCACATGGTGTCACCGCAATTAGTCTTACTTATCTTCTTCACCATGCAAAGCTACAAGTTTCCCCTAAATGTCATGATTGTTGTTGTAAATATTATTAGTGTCAACCAAAATTATTTAAAATGTACCTTTGCTAATAAACTCTGACTTGTCGGAGAATATTGTGAAATACATAATTTACAAAGTACCTGCATGTATTATACATGCATGACATTGGTCGACATGTCCAGCTGTACTAATGTTTTTAATGTTTTCAGCCCTTAAACATTGTTGTTCACTGTTCAGACTATTTGTTTGTTTAAATTAATCAATTATTTAATTTCACAGAGCTAACATTAGATATTATACTGATTACATCCTATTGATAACACATCTAACGTTAGCATCTTTTTTTTAAATTCAACTAATTGTACTCATGCCTAGGCTTCACTCTCCTAACGTTACAGACTATTTACCACTAAGTATTTCAAAAGAGTCATGGAGGAAAAACCCACGTAAGCATACATTGTTTACATAAAACCGGGTACCCGCTAAATTAGTCCCAACGTTTAAAGTACTAGTACCATTCACTGGCGCCCATACCGTACGCATTACTGACTGCACTGTCATCAACCTATGCATGCTGTATGCATCAGCTAACGCGTTACAAGACATCTGACATGTCTGAAGCCGGTTAAAATGCTTATTTTTAAATCAAAGATTCTCGTAAATTTGTCATTGCCCAGACTTACCTCCAATTAAGTGTGCATAATAATGCCTGTTTTCAACGATGAAACATCCACTGGTGATAGGAAAAATTCAGAAAATAGTGAAAAACTCGCTTTTGTGAAAGGTTTTCTCCGCAGGTCTGCATGCACCCAACTGTTGAAACATGTGGCAGTTAATCGATTTAACGACCTCGAAAAGAGCTATTAAGTGACCTTTTTCAGAATAAATAGATTATGCTGACATAAAAAAGAACCTAAAAAGGATTTTAATCAATCACATAATACATTATGCGAAACGATTGATCAGAAATATACATTTTTTCAGGGACCACGATAGCCGAGTCAATTGCATTTCCGAAGCGTAAACGATAAATTCCTTAAACGTGCATACATAATGAGCACGACCAGAGCTGATTTAGATTCACCAACAGAGGGCGCACTTTTTTAGCGTTGAAACAGCCGTGGGCCCGAGCCGGCTCCCGCTGCTACTGGAGGACACCGAGCCGGCCTTCCCGACGTCTCCCAGCTGGCGGCGGGGGCCGACCGCCCATCCCCCTCGAGCCCGTCCCAGAGTTGGGTCCCGTCCGCTGGACGGTGAAATTTTTCCTATTTCGGGCTCGAGGACTACCTACCCCCTATAGTAGACGTAACACCCACCCCTTTGGTAGTACGGAACACCTCTATCCAATTTGCGTTGAAAACTTGTCGAAGAAACACCGTGGGGTTCGGGCCCCAGCTCGGGCCGTGGCTCCCGGCCGAGAGGACGAGTCCCTGCACGCTGGCTCTTGGTCCCCGCAGACGGGTCGACCCGAATGCAGCAGCGGGCACCCCCCGAGCTCCTCGGGCGAGAGGTCGCCCCTCGGACTTCGACTTCGGGTCGATCCGTCTGCGGGGACAGCGGGCCAGCGTGCAGGGACTACTCCTCTCACCCGAGGAGCACGGGCGGTGCCCGCTGCTGCGTTCGGGTCGACGCGTCTGCAGGGACCGCGAACCAGCGTGCAGGGACTCGTCCTCTCTGCCGGGAGCCACGACGGGGACCGAGCCGGCGCCCGCTGCTACTGGAGGACACCGAGGGGGCCTTCCCGACGTCTCCCAGCTGGCGGCGGGGGCCGACCGCCATCCGCCTCGAGCCCGTCCCAGAGTTGGGTCCCATCCGCTGGCCGGGTGAAATTTTGCCTATTTCGGGATAGAGGACTACCTACCCCCTATAGTAGACGTAACACCCACCCCGTTGGTAGTACGGAACACCTCTATCCAATTCACGTTGAAAACTTGTGGAAGAAAGACCGTGAGGTTCGGTCGCCGGCTCGGGCCGTGGCTCCCGACCGAGAGGACGAGTCCCTGCACGCTGGCTCGCGGTCCCCGCAGACGGGTCGAACCGAATGCAGCAGCGGGCACCCCCCGTGCTCCTCGGGCGAGAGGTCACCCCTCGGACTTCGACTTCGGGTCGACCCGTCTGCGGGGACAGCGGGCCTGCGTGCAGGGACTACTCCTCACGCCCCAGGAGCACGGGCGCTGCCCGCTGCTGCGTTCGGGTCGACCCGTCTGCGGGGACAGCGAACCAGCGTGCAGGGACTCGTCCTCTCCTCTGGGAGCCACGGCGAGGACCGAGCCTGCGCCCGCTGCTACTGGAGGACACCGAGGGGGCCTTCCCGACGTCTCCCAGCTGGCGGCGGGGGCCGACCGCCACCCCCCTCGAGCCCGTCCCAGAGTTGGGTCCCGTCCGCTGGCCGGTGAAATTTTTCCTATTTCGGGCTCGAGGACTACCTACCCCCTATTTCGGGCTCGAGGACTACCTACCCCCTATAGTAGACGTAACACCCACCCCGTTGGTAGTCCGGAACACCTCTATCCAATTTGCGTTGAACACTTGTCGAAGAAACACCGTGGGGTTTGGGCCCCGGCTCGGGCCGTGGCTCCCGGCCGAGAGGACGAGTCCCTGCACGCTGGATCGCGGTCCCCGCAGACGGGTCGACCCGAACGCAGCAGCGGGCACCACCCGTGCTCCTTGGGCGAGAGGTCGCCCCTCGTTCTCCGACTTCGGGTCGACCCGTCTGCGGGGACAGCGGGCCAGCGTGCAGGGACTCGTCCTTTCGCCGGAGGAGCACGGGCGGTGCCCGCTGCTGCGTTCGCGTCGACGCGTCTGCGGGGACCGCGAACCAGCGTGCAGGGACTCGTCCTCTCTGCCGGGAGCCACGACGGGGAGCGAGCCGGCGCCCGCTGCTACTGGAGGACACCGAGGGGGCCTTCCCGACGTCTCCCAGCTGGCGGCGGGGGCCGACCGCCATCCGCCTCGAGCCCGTCCCAGAGTTTGGTCCCATCCGCTGGCCGGGTGAAATTTTGCCTATTTCGGGATCGAGGACTACCTACCCCCTATAGTAGACGTAACACCCACCCCGTTGGTAGTACGGAACACCTCTATCCAATTTACGTTGAAAACTTGTGGAAGAAAGACCGTGAGGTTCGGTCGCCGGCTCGGGCCGTGGCTCCCGACCGAGAGGACGAGTCCCTGCACGCTGGCTCGCGGTCCCCGCAGACGGGTCGAACCGAATGCAGCAGCGGGCACCCCCCGTGCTCCTCGGGCGAGAGGTCGCCCCTCGGACTTCGACTTCGGGTCGACCCGTCTGCGGGGACCGCGAACCAGCGTGCAGGGACTCGTCCTTTCGCCGGAGGAGCACGGGCGGTGCCCGCTGCTGCGTTTGGGTCGACCCGTCTGCGGGGACCGCGAGCCAGCGTGCAGGGACTCGTCCTCTCGGCCGGGAGCAACGGCGGGGCCCGAGCCGGCGGCCGCTGCTACTGGAGGACACCGAGGGGGCCTTCCCGACGGCTCCCAGCTGGCGGCAGGGGCCGACCGCCATCCCCCTCGAGCCCGTCCCAGGGTTGGGTCCCGTCCGCTGGCCGGTGAAATTTTTCCTATTTCGGGCTCGAGGACTACCTACCCCCTATAGTAGACGTAACACCCACCCCGTTGGTCGTACGGAACACCTCTATCCAATTTGCGTTGAAAACTTGTCGAAGAAACACCGTGGGGTTCGGGCCCCAGCTCGGGCCGTGGCTCCCGGCCGAGAGGACGAGTCCCTGCACGCTGGCTCGCGATCCCCGCAGACGGGTCAACCCGAACGCAGGAGCGGGCACCGCCTGTGCTCCTCGGGCGAGAGGTCGCCCCTCGTACTCCGACTTCGGGTCGGCCCGTCTGCGGGGACAGCGGGCCAGCGTGCAGGGACTCGTCCTTTCGCCGGAGGAGCACAGGCGGTGCCCGCTGCTGCGTTTGGGTCGACCTGTCTGCGGGGACCGCGAGCCAGCGTGCAGGGACTCTACTCTCGGCCGGGAGCAACGGCGGGGCGCGAGCCGGCGGCCGCTGCTACTGGAGGACACCGAGGGGGCCTTCCCGACGGCTCCCAGCTGGCGGCGGGGGCCGACCGCCATCCCCCTCGAGCCCGTCCCAGAGTCGGGTCCCATCCGCTGGACTCTGAAATTTTTCCGATTTTGGGCTCGAGGACCACCTACCCCTATAGTAGACGTAACACCGACCCCGTTGGTAGTACCGAACACCTCTATCCAATTTGCGTCGAAAACTTGTCGAAGAAACACCGTGGGGTTCGGGCGCGGCTCTGGCCGTGGCTCCCGGCCGAGAGGACGAGGCCCTGCACGCTGGCTCGCGGTCCCCGCAGACGGGTCGACCCGAACGCAGCAGCGGGCACCGCCCGTGCTCCTCGGGCGAGAGGTCGCCCCTCGGACTCCGACTTGAGGTCGACCCGTCTGCGGGGACAGCGGGCCAGCGTACAAGGACTCCTCCTCTCGCCCGAGGAGCACAGGCGGTGCCCGCTGCTGCGTTCGGGTCGACCCGTCTGCGGGGACCGCAAACCAGCGTGCAGGGACTCGTCCTCTCGGCCGGGAGCCACGGCGGGGCCCGAGCCGGCGCCCGCTGCTACTGGAGGACACCGAGGGGGCCTTCCCGATGTCTCCCAGCTGGCGGCGGGGGCTGACCGCCATCCCCCTCGAGCCCGTCCCAGAGTTGGGTCCCGTCCGCTGGCCGGTGAAATTTTTTGCTATTTCGGGCTCGAGAACTACCTACCCCCTATAGTAGACGTAACACCCACCCCGTTGGTAGTACGGAACACCTCTATCCAATTTGCGTTGAAAACTTGTCGAAGAAACACCGTGGGGTTCGGGCCCCGGCTCGGGCCGTGGCTCCCGGCCGAGAGGACGAGTCCCTGCACGCTGGCTCGCGGTCCCGAGGGGGCCTTCCCGATGTCTCCCAGCTGGCGGCGGGGGCCGACCGCCATCCCCCTCCAGCCCGTCCGCTAGCCGGTGAAATTTTTCCTATTTCGGGCTGGAGGACTACCTACCCCCTATAGTAGACGTAACACCCACCCCGTTGGTAGTACGGAACACCTCTATCCAATTTGCGTTGAAAACTTGTCGAAGAAACACCGTGGGCTTTGCACGGCTGTTTCACCGTTTTAAAAGGCGCCCTCTTTCGGTTGATATTAGTCAGCGCGCATAATGATGTCTATGACGTCATCCATGCATTGTATTTATAAACATTCCTTTTCGCGTCAACCGTTATATAAAGTGGCCTTGTCAAAAGCGATAACCTGATTGGTTGATAGAAAGTTTTAGATATGTAAATAGGTAAAATTATTTAAAAATATGTGACCTTCCGCCACCACCAAGCAGAAGTACGTTGGGGTCACGGAGTTAATGCGGGAGAAAGATACACGTGATGCATACAGCCCGCATTGTGTCTGGACTGCTGTACATGTCGACGGACGATCACCAGACATTTTGTCTCATTTCTCTTAAACAAAAGTCACAACGGACCCTAAAAACATGTCATCATCTCACAAGATGATGTACTTCAGGAAAAATTAACAAGTAAGTGTTGGACATTTTGTTTTGGATGATTTAAAGCTATGAAAAGTTTAGCATTTTTTGTAAACATTTCAACACCGTTTATACGTTTCACGTGCTTTCGCCCCAGTACAACTTCGCCCCTTAATTCCAATGAAGAATAAGATTCTACGGGGCGAGATTTGTAGGCGAACTGTCTATGTTAAAAACGAGATTTAGCACATGTTTATTGACGTTGAAAGTCATGATTTGTATAGCTCTTTGTTTGCTTCCATTCCTAACGTACCACAACATTTGGCTTCATCCCTACCACATCATTTGGTTTTGGTAATATTACCTGACAAAAAGAAAAGAAACAAACAGTACACAGCCCACACATGACACTGCTATAGATATTTAAATATAATTTTTAAAAGTTTTTATAACTTTTATTGTTGTACATATGTAAAATACAGTATTATTAAAACGTATACAATAAACTTTTACCTAATTGTTAGAATGCCCCCCCCTGTGAGTCATAAGTTGCAAGTTGTGTTTGATGTATTCCAGAATGTCAAAACATTACACCACGAATTTAGAAATACTTGTTTTAGAAATACTTGTTTTATAACTTGTTTTAATACTTGTTTTAATACTTGTGGAGTGTCGTGGCCGAGCGGCCGAGCGGTCTAGCGCACCGAACTCAAGTTCTGGTGTTGCCAGCAGCAGGGTGTGGGTTCGAGCCCCGGTCGTGACACTTGTGTCCTTGAGCAAGGTACTTAACCATAATTGCTTCGTCCTTCGGATGGGACGTAAAGCCGTAGGTCCCGTGTGTTGTATAATGCACGTAAAGTGGATTGTCGTGCGGTCTAGCGCACTGAACTCAAGTTCTGGTGTTGCCAGCAGCAGAGTGTGGGTTCGAGTCCCGGCCGTGACACCTGTGTCCTTGAGCAAGACACTTAACCATAATTGCTTCTCTCCACCCAGGGGTTAAATGGGTACCTGTGAAGGCAGAGATGGTTTGCTCTATATGCGCTAGAAATGGCAGCAATTGAGCTGTATACTCCCCAGGGAGCTGAGATGGTTTCAGGAATGATTTATGAGCCTTATGAGCCTTATGAGCAGGGATAATAATATAATGCGCCTTGAGCGCCACTTAGTTGGTGGATACGTGCGCTATATAAATCTATACATTATTATTATTATTATTATTATAATTTGAATTTGCATTGGTTTATTTTGTAGGTTTCAAAGAATTCCAGGATGTTCAACTACGTGAGTGCTATTCATCTTTCAGATGACACAGTCTGTATTGGTTTCGTAGAGCGGTAAGTTTTGGTTGAAGTTATTGTATTTTAAATGAACAGCTCAACTTTGGGTTATTATTAGCCCCATAATTAGTGCCATTCTGCCAATATTCTAGACTCTGTCTGACTCTTGGCCCTATGCCGATAAAAAACGGTACAATTTTTGCTTAAATTTTGCCCACAATATTTACTTACATATGTTATGATGCTCGCCAGTAAAAAGAAAATCGGTATTCCACTCACTTTTTTTGTTGAAATTTATAGAGAATAGCTACTGCTTTACCGACATCAGCCGCAATGATAAGTACTGATGCTCATGCGCACCGATACCACACTATGACCTCATGCGACCTGCATTTTTCGTTATTGATGGTCGCGCAACTGAAAACTTGACCCGTGATCATAAAAAACAAAGTTTATAGTTAACGCTGAGGCATCTTTGATTAGTAGCCAAAGACGCTGGCGATCATCAGAGTTCGACGATCATCATCACGTCGCCACCAGACTAGACCGTGCACATACTACAAACATATATACACACACGGATAACTAACTACACTGGGGCAAACTGACGTATCAGCGCACATGCGCATGGCGGCTGATGAGGTTTAAACGTGTCGGTAAAGTAGTAGCAATTCTCCACAAATTTTACCAAATCAATCAGGTGGAATGCCTTTTTTTGTACTGGCAAGCATTATAGAATAGGTAAGTAAACATTGTGGGCAAAAACACTCGGTATACAGCTTGTGCATAGCTGTGGAACTCCCAGTGGGAGTCCTGTATGGGGGACTTTATTTCTTCACGGGGAATTTTGTGGAAACTTATGTACTGTTCCTGTGCAAATATTGCAAACTCTGTGGAACGCATGTAAAAAATGAATATTGTGGAATTTGCAGGAAGATGATATTTTCATTTTGCTTATACTTTATTTAATTTTTAATTGTAATTTTTTTTTTGCAGGCTTGATGAGTTTTGACCGCACTTCTGGTGCGGTACTGATGTGATGCTGCCTCATCATGGACATCAGTCGCTCCAGGTCATCCCGCATACCATTGACGATTCTCCCTGTGCGGTTAGTAGTATATGTGGAGCAAATCTGTCCTCTTTGTGGCGGTGGAATGTGCAGTTTTGTGTGCAGTGATTTTGTGCAGTTTGTAACGGCAATGAACCACAGTCCACCACAGTGCAGTGGAGGAATGTAGAGCAGATTTGCACTTTGTTGTGGTGGGTGCACTTTGTGGTGGTGGAGCACCATAATTTTTATTTTTTTCATTTTTTATTTATTTTATTTTTTTTTATTTTTTTATTTTTTATGACGTCATTTCGGCCAAGTAAAAAAAATAATTGTGTTACCACTGCTCCACCACTGCTCCACAACAAAGTGCAAATCTGCTCTACATTCCTCCACTGCACTGTGGTGGACTGTGGTTCATTACCGTTACAAACTGCACAAAATCACTGCACACAAAACTGCACATTCCACCGCCACAAAGAGGACAGATTTGCTCCACATATGATTGAAAAAAAAAATCTTTTTTTTTTTCAATTTTTTTTCTTTTTCAACCACAATTTTACCACTGCACACAACTGCACACAAAATACTGCACACAACTGTGCACTACTCCCGCCACACAAACTGCACACAAAATACTGCACACAACTGTACACAAAATACTGCACACAACTGCGCACTACTCCCTCCACACAAACTGCACACAACATTAAAGGTGGAGGTGTGCAGTTTGTGTGGTGGAGGGAGTAGTGCGCAAGCGCAGCATATTGATGACTGGTGTGTGCCTGGCGCGCGCGTGGAGGTGTGCAGTTTGTGTGGTGGAGGGCACCACACCACTTTTGAACACTTTTACATTTCGCGGCAAATAGCGGACCGTACCATTTATTTTGTGTGAAGGGAATGATAACTTAGATAGTTAATGTTTGGTGTGATAAAAAAGCCTAACGATTACCGAATATTGGTGGCATGACATATGAGCCGATGTTGTTGCTTAGATTTAGAACGAAAATCATTTAACAGGGCTTTAGTTTTTGTTATTTTACTTTATTTGTTTATTTATTTATATATGGAACTCCCTTGGGGTGAATGGTTTGATCTTTGTTGCATCGTTATTTTTCAACAACAATGAGACAACATCGTGCGTTATGCAATCACTTTTGCGTTGCTCATGTAAAGCATAGGACTGTGTAGATATCATCTGGCAGATAATCAGCAAAGATGGATAGCAGAAATGAATTTTTTTTTAGTCCCGATCCTACATCATCTGAACTAGATGAAATGAACGAATTGAATTGGCCATTTTCGAGTCAGGATCCAACGCTGTCGCAGCAAGAAGCTATGCAACGGATAGCCGATGACGAGCTGCTGAAAGATGAATACTGGCCCTTTAACAGTCCACACCCTACTGCATCGCAGCAGGAGGCAGTCCAACAAATAGCAGATGAACTGTTAGGAGAAGACGTGAACTGTTCTTCTGATGAGGTAGGAAGATTTCATTTTCTTTTCTTTGTATTTTCTTGTAGATGAGACAACCTCATCACATAAAATCATTAACGTTAAAATTAGGTCTGACTACACGACATAGGATATTTTAGTATTAGTCTATTGTTGTTTTTAAATATTGATAAGAGGTCTGAGCATGGGTGGAGGCATGTTGATATCATGTGATACGATTAAAGGGGGGGTAGTGGGCATGGGTGGAGGCATGTTGATATAATTTGATACGCTTAAAGAGGGTAGGGTTACGCTATGTTTTGTCAAGAATGTAGGTATAGTCCATCAAAAAAAAATCACCAAATGAGGGCGCCCTTCCTTTTACTATTTTGAATGCATAGAGGTGGGGTTACGCTATTTATTTATTTAATATATTTATTTATTTATTGTATAAATATTATTATTTTTAAGCATGTAGCGGCGGTCTATTAAAAGGAATGGCTTTTACTGAAGTTTTAGGATGCCGGGAAAGATGTATATTATTGTGTATTGTATTGATTATTGTATTGTTTATTATTTCAATAGGAAGAGGAGAACAGTCCGTTTGTATGGGCTGTCCGTCGTCCAAGTGATGCGTTCAGACAGTGCTATGAAGAACTGAGCGAGCCCGAACCAATGGTAAATTGTGCTGATGATGATGATGATGATGATGATGATGATGATGATGATGATGATGATGATGATGATGATGATGATGATGATGATGATGATGATGATGATGATGATGATGATGATGATGATGATGATGATGATGATGATGATGATGATGATGATGATGATGATGATGATGATGATGATGATGATGATCACGTACTAATGTTTATATTAATATATGCGTATTTTTATTTATTTATTTTTCATGTAAAGAGCATTGACGAAGATTCTCCTGAAGACGTACCAGCGTCTCCTCCCCGTGTAGCTGAAGATGTACCAGCGTCTCCTTCCCGTGTAGCTGAAGATGTACCAGCGTCTCCTCCCCGTGTAGCTGAAGATGTACCAGCGTCTCCTTCCCGTGTAGCTGAAGATGTACCAGCGTCTCCTCCCCGTGTAGCTGAAGATGTACCAGCGTCTCCTTCCCGTGTGGCTGAAGAATTGGCAGCCCGACCTCGAGTTCCAATGGTGAGTGGAACTGAGACGAATTTAAATTTTGAAATAACTTTTGTAAAACTTAAATTATCAAAAATGTTTTATACAAGGCCCCGTAGTATTTTTGAAAATTTTTTCTTTTCTTTTTTTCGTGCAGAATGATGTTTCTACCAATAATCTTTTCCAGTGTTCACACTGTGAAAAAACATTCACGCGCACAGACAGCCTAAAGCGGCATGAAAAGAAACACAAAAAACATCAAGCTTTGTCCTGTTCAACCTGTGAAAAATCCTTCAGTCGAATGGACAGTCTAAATAGACATAGGAAAAATCATCCGTCAGGTTCGTGCGACAAGAGAGGGCAATTAGTGAAGAATCGAATTCCCAAGGTAAAGGGAAATTGTAAAGTGAAGCGGCCCTCTTGCTTAGTCTGTGGGAAGTTGTTCACCAGAAGATCCACAATGAGGAGGCATCGTAACAAATACTGCCCCAGCATTAAAGATAAACTGGAGCGACCATCAACTATAGATGCACCTCTTCCAACACCAACGCCACATGTACCACCACCTGTGGAAGCCCCGTCGCCACCACCCGCAGAACCCCTATCCCCAAATCGCTCACAACATCCCCCAGATCAATGGGATGACCTTCATGAGGACCCGAATTTGTATGATGAAGTGGTACTTGATGATGAGGAGGCTGCAGACATCCAGTTGCTAGTGCAGACCAACTGGTCATGCATACGAACTCATCATTCAACCGGCCGCTCAATTCAGGATATATACAATTTCCGAATGTTTGGCCTTCGTGGTTTCACCGTTGAAGATGCCCTTGCGTTTTTTTCCAACGCCTCCGATGCCGGGTGAAGGTGAACCTCTCCTTCGGTGTTGTGTTGAGACATACCGAGACGGGATCATTAAGGTACTTCCATGCAAGTCACAACAACGCCCGCCTTTTCCCGTCGCCTGCGTTTATATCATCCCAAGAGGATCTCGACCACCTAGTTAGGCAAGTCCAGGAAGCTGATGTGCTTCATTTTGGTATGCTGCAGCGACCGGACACGAAATGGACCGTTGCCCACGTCACCAACATGACGGTGTACGTCAACAAGCTTAGGACATTCCCAATTGGTGCACCAACAGAAGATCTTCCTGCCTTTGTCAAAAACAACGAAGGGCTTGTCAGCCTCGTGAAAAATTACAGAGATGGTCAGCGGTTCAACAACAAGTATTGTTTTTCCGATGCCTAGCGTTGCATCGAGGGCCGACATCCGAGCCTTGGAAAGGCCAACCCAAACCCTGATCGAAGAGTATAAGCGTGAGACAGGTAGGCAACATATTGCCGGGGTGACACTAGACGACCTATCTCAGCTGGAGAAAATATTCAAGGTCAACATACAAGTCTATTCACTCATCCCTGCGGAGATTGACGAGGAACAAGATGGAGATCCGGTCGGAGCAGAACAGCACGACGAACCACATCGCCATATCTTCGCAGAATTGGTAAGACGGAGTCACCGTCGCTACAATAACACCCTGACCCTCAACTTATGTGGCCGACACTTTTCTTACGTCCGGGACCGGAAAAAGTACAGCCGGTGTTACACCTGCACAAAGTGTAACACTGCATTCACCCGGTCAAATAATCTGCATCGACACGAAGTCACCTGCGATACGAATTAAAGCACCAATTTCCCGGTGGTGCCTATCACATACCACGCACTGTATTCGACAGGTTGGCCGAGAAAGGGATCGAGGTGAACAAAGATAATCGGTACTACCCATACCGCGCAACATTTGACTTTGAGAGCTACTTTCAGCCTGTACCGCGAGAAAACCAGCCCAAGGCAGACAAGCTGCACTGGGAACGCCAGCACGTACCTTTGAGCGTCAGTGTTTCAAGCAATGTCCCAGACTTCGAAGCTCCCCGATGTTTCGTGACACAAGGAAACTCCAATACCCTAGTTTCAGAGATGGTGGACTACCTCCAGCAGATCAGTGAGTCCGCCTACATATGCCTGCTGGAAAAGTTTGAGGGGGTGTTCCAGGAAATCGACGACCTGATTCATAGCGAAAACGACGGACACACCATAGCAGAAAACGACCATGATGCGGAAGCTACAGAAGAAGCAACCCACAAGAAAACCCCCCTGGAAAAGCTGAAAGAAGAACTGGAGAGATTTCTGATGGAATTGCCGGTTCTTGGCTTCAACTCAGGTTCTTACGATTTCAACCTCGTCAAACGATACTTGTACTCAGAGTTACAGCGCACGGATCCCATCGACTTCATTATCAAAAGGACAGGAACCTACATGGCCGTCAAGACCACAAGACTTAAATTCCTTGACATCACGAACTACTTGGCACCCGGCTGCAGCTACGCCAAATTCTTGAAGGCCTATGACTGCTGTGAAGAAAAGGGTGTTTCCCATACGAGTGGATGGACGACCTAGACAAACTGAACGCCACAGAACTACCTCCTCACGGAGACTTTTACAGTAAACTTAAGAGCGGAAACATCAGCCAGGCCGACTACAATGCTTGTCGTCAAATATGGGAAGACCTTAAGATGAGCACCATAAGAGATTTTCTGGTATGGTACAACAACCGCGACGTTGTCCCATTTCTCGAGGCCATCCAGAAAATGTTCAATTTCTACCAAGACAAGGGAATGGACATGTTCAAATCAGCTATCTCCGTGCCAGGGCTTTCTCTACAGTACATGTTCCTGACGCTCCCACATGAAGTCTATTTTTCTCTCTTCGACGAGAAGAACAAGGATGTGTACTACACCCTAAAGAACAACATTGTGGGTGGTCCCTCCATTGTTTTTCACCGCTACCATGAGCGACAGAAGACTGTCATCCGCGGTGGACCCAAATCTTGCCAAAAGATTGTTGGGTTCGACGCCAACGCCCTGTACGTCTGGTCCCTGATGCAAGATGTGCCATCTGGAGTATTCGTAAGAAGAAAATCCGGAAACGACTTCAAACCTCAAATCGGTCTGCGACGAGGAGTGATGGCAGCAGAGTGGTTGGAATGGGAGTCTCGAGTCCGGGATGTGCACATCCGCCACGGATTTAACGACACCGAATACCGCATCGGCCCACGAAAAATTCCCGTAGACGGGTACAACATAGAGTCACAAACAGTCTTCCAGTTCCATGGTTGTTTTTGGCATGGGCATCGCTGTCCCTCAACACGAAAGACTTCAATCTGGTCAGACAGATGCCAAACAAAGATCTTCTGGCCCAGACAAAGGAGACTTCCGCCTACATAATTAGCCAAGGCTATCATCTGGTTGAAATGTGGAGTGTGATTGGTATGAAGCTAACAAAAGAGGAATCCTGCCCTGCCGGCGTACCTAGCGTCCGTACGCCTACCTCATCATCGCCAGAAGACCATGACACAAGACGAGATAGCAAAGGCCGTTCTTGATCAGTCGATGTTCGGACTTGTAGAATGTGACATTCGGGTACCGCCCCATTTGGAGGAGCACTTCAGCGACATGCCGCCTATCTTCAAGAGCATTAATATAAGCCGAGATGACATCGGTGAACACATGCGGGAATTTGCCGAACGAGAGGATCTGATGAAAACTCCTCGTCGAAGCCTGATTGGGAGCATGTTTGGCTCCCGAATCATGCTTGCTACACCTCTTCTGAGATGGTACCTTCAGCATGGTTTAATACTCGACCATGTGTACGAGGTCATCGAGTATCGCCCCAGCAAGTGCTTCGAGGCTTTTGGAAACGCTGTCAGCGATGCCAGACGGGCTGGGGATAATGATTCGAGTAAGTCTATAATAGCAGATACCATGAAGCTGCTCGGTAACTCTGCCTATGGGAAGACGGTGACGAATCAGGAGCGTCACGCCAACGTCCAAGTTTGCGATGACACCGGGGCTTCACGATTGGTAAATGACTCCCACTTCCGCGCCCTTTACACGATCGGCGATGACATGTACGAGGTCGACATGACAAAGAAGAGCATCCGGCTAAACCTACCCCTGCAAATAGGATTTTTCGTATACCAATATGCTAAGCTGAGGATGTTGCAGTTTTACTTAGACTTTTTGTTGAAGTTTATTGATCGGTCAGACTTCCAACTTTGTCAAATGGATACTGACTCGACATACCTCGCTATCTCTGCGGAAACACTAGACGACATCGTAAAACCAGAAATGCAAGCAATTTACCAGATGGAGAAACATCTCTGGTTTCCCCGTGATGCTACAGATGAGCAAAAAGCCTATGATCGACGCACCCCTGGCTTATTTAAGGTTGAGTGGGAGGGAGACGGCATCATCGCTCTCTGCAGCAAGACGTATTATTGCTTTGGTAACACCGATAAGATCAGCTGCAAGGGACTTAACAAACAAACAAACGACATCACGAAAGAGAAGTACATGCAAGTGTTGGAAACTCGGCGTGGGGATGGTGGTATAAACAGAGGTTTCCGCATGCATGATAACAACATGTACACCTACGAGCAGCAGAAAACTGCATTCACCTACATGTACCCAAAACGTAAGGTAGCCCGCAACGGTGTGTCAACCATTCCTCTTGATTTATAAGAGTTTTAAAAAAACATGTAGTTTGATTTTAAAATTGATTTTAGGGGAAGGGTTAAGAGACAATGGATATACACAATGTACATGATGCCTGTATTCCAAAATGCTTGTATTATATTTGAACTATATGCTGCGCATGTTGATGGGTATGGACACCAGACATCCGTAATCGTATCGATCGATAAACTCTTCAGCCATTTAGTAGTCGCTTAATGTTTGGGCAGTGGATTATCGATATACAGGGGATTAATGTATACCCATGGAGGAAGCCTTCCTCCATGGTATACCAAATATGAATACATGTAGCGATACACAATAGGATATTTCCCTATGAAACTTTTTTCACCAACCAGGAGATTTTCATGGGTGCAGACCAAGAAGGATTATGACATTATATTTTTGGGGTCTAATTAACTTAATAATTTATGTATAAAATGCTGTGCCGACTTTATCTACATGTATATACCCAGCGTGTTTTTAATTATTTATTTATTTTTGTATTTATTTATTATACGAGTCCCTTCATCATTTCAGGTATTTCAGTATGTAAAGTACAAAATAAGTGTTCTGCATAAAATGAATGTTTATCTTTATTAACTGTACCGGTACTAGATATGTTTGTTATGCAATAACGAAACTTGTTCATTTCTAACTGGTCTGATAGATTAATATGAGTCCAGAAATAATCCTAACCAGAGAAACAAGCTCAGGACTTACCGTACCGTGAAAATAAATTTGAGTTTGAGTTATATTTGTATTGTGATAATAATTCATCATACCGTCATTCCATGCTCCGCCCATTTTAGATGCTCTTAATTCACACAAGCTGTTTATTGAAACAGGGAAATAATTGGTCAAGATTCCAGTCAGAGAATTTGCCCACGCTGTCACCTTGATGTTGAATCAGAAATCAGAAAATTATTATAATTTTTGTTTATTGTCCACTATACAAGGACTTTAGGAAAATGTATGTTTATCAAAACAAATGATCACTTTGAATTTTAAATGGCAAAGAAAGACAGAATTTCCTTATGAACTCTTCAGATGAAGCTAACATTAATTGCGCTGCCAAATATATATTTTCTTTGTAAATCAAAATGAAAAGAGTATGCTCTTTGTAACACTCCTTCAAGTGCGATTATTATTATTATTATTGAACGGGTAAAGGGGTTTGTTTCAGATTTGGGACAAAATATAATACAATAGAATTAATAATATTATTTGAAACTATATGTTACAGCTTTAACTAAGAACTTAGGTCACTCTTGTGTAACCGAATTATGCAGGGAAAATGGCTTATGAGACAGGAAAACATAAGGGTACAAATTGAAAACGTTGACACTGTTCCCTCCGGTTATTGAACACCATCGTGACTTAAAGAAACACTCAATCGCAAAGAACCTTATTATTATTATTACCACTTATTTTGATGAAAATGTATTAGATATTACGTTAATTTAATCGTCTTTGTTTAACACTGGACTAATTTTTCCATTGCATTTGTTTATAAATAAATAAAAAAATTAAAAATAAATAAAAATTAAAATTAAAAAAAATTAAAAAAATGCATCCCAATTTTTTTTTTTTTTTTACGGTAATAATTGAATTAAACATTTAAAAAGGCTACATTTTCTTTTGTCGGGAAATTTAAATACTATCATTTCAGATATTGAAAAAAAAAATAATAACTTCCATCAACAATTAGTACCGGCAGTATAGATGCAGACGAGTTATTGTTGGGACAGTATCACACGTAGCAATGTAGATACAATTTTGCATGTTGCATGTATTTTGTTCATGGTGCGTGGCATTCGCGAAAGTTGTATGTGTTTCGTTTTGAAACAGCATCGAATACGTTAAGAGAAATAGATTCTAAATTTATCAATCTATTCGTGTTTTGCGAAAATCGGGCGATGCAACTTTATTTATTTCATACTAGTTATTATTTTTCCTTTTTGGAACAATTATCATTAAGTGCTGATCTGACAAATGAAAACAAGTGTACTTGTATTTCACATAATGTGCGTAATTTCAGTAACTTTGTACTTGCAAGGCCTACTAACCAGTTGTTTTTATTTATTATTTTGTATTATTATTATTTGTTTTGGTAAAACATACAGTTTCTGTCAAATATAAACATAATTAATTGTAAATAAATTGTCAATATTTTTTCAACATTACCTTTTAATTTCATTAAACTAACCGAGTAATACATGTACATTGTAACTTTTGATAAATGTTCCAACATTGAGAAGCTGAATAAAGCAGCCAAGAGCTGAGGTCATGAAAACAAGAAAAGTATCCTCGTATTTTATTACAGGGTATTAGAGATTTTGCGTTGAATCAGGATGTTCGATTTCAAAATTATCCAGACCATATATTTAAGAAGCAAATATGTAGCATTGAGACAACCGTATCTACCCAAACACTTCTTCTCAACAGACGCTAATACTTTGAATCCTCATCATCATCATATCAACAAATGTTGCTCAAGAAATTCTCTTTTTATTTTAGTATTTATTATTCCATTATAGATTAATGCATTCCATCAACTCTAAGTTGTTCAAGCAAATTTGCCAGTGTTCGGTCTAGCCAAAAATGTTCTAAAGGCCCCTTGAATTTGTTAGAATTTAAAATAACAATAATAATAATAATTAATGTTTTCAGTTTCTCAAATGTTTTCCAATTTAAAACCAATTTAAAAACCATCTGTAAAATATATTTATGTAAAAGATTGCTGTTGGTGTTAAAATTATATTTAACAAATCATACTTGAATAGCTTCATGTACAGTCGCTCTTTTGTCTGTCTTCGTACGTTGTTGTCCCTCCCCTTTCTACCTCCCTTAAGGAATATAAAATAATAAATAAATTAAAAAAAAAACACTACAAAAGGTATGAGAACAAGCGTTATTCCTTTTCAAGCAAGCAAATAACTGTACTTTTTAATTCAACTTCAACTGATCACGTACATTCAATTTGAATTGTTTTAACATGGTCAAAGTTTTAACAACAAACTTAAAGACTGAAAACTTTTAATGTATGGAAATTTCTCAAAATGTTTTTCTCAACATTGTAACTTATAAAACAACTATTTTTTATTCAAAGGGGGTCCACGTTCATACTAAACTTGATTTCAAATTAACAATTAAATCATTAAATTATTATTAGGTGTCCTTTAGTATCTTCAAAAATACAACAACAACATATGGCAAATTGATAATACTTATTGCAGATGAATGAACTAAAATAATCGTCTTCTAACCTTTGCGTTCTGTTCAAAGTGTTCAATTAAACAAGTCCATTTAATTCCATGACCTCGTAGAAAGTGTCAACAATGTTCATAGGTTTAGAGTTCCATTCTGATGTTCAGAGTTCCATTCATTCAGAATATCAGTTATGATAGAGTACACGTCCTCGTCCATTCCATCGTAAGCTTCAACACCAACATGATGTGCTACTGCGCCAAACACAGCACAAACATGGCTCGGCTGAATGTATTGTTCTGCTTCTTCGAAGTGCTCATCCACGAAATCTTCAAGGTGGTACTCAGGAGTCTCGCCGTAAAACAGACACTCGTGATCCCGCTGCCTTGGCAAATCAAACTCACACCCTTCGCAAGGTAGACTCTGTTGAACTGCATAACTTATTCTGATGATGTGATCCGTGACGATTTTTGTCATCACTTGTTTCACAAG
The DNA here is from genome assembly GCA_029582265.1 of Zoroaster sp. YZ-2022. Taxonomy (NCBI): domain Eukaryota; kingdom Metazoa; phylum Echinodermata; class Asteroidea; order Forcipulatida; family Zoroasteridae; genus Zoroaster; species Zoroaster sp. YZ-2022. The sequence goes on from CM055816.1 coordinate 3,737,275, forward strand.
TGTCCTGATTTTCTTGCGCTTCAACACATTCTCCTCGCCCTCCATGTCGTGATCTTCATCATCTGCAACAGGTAGACAATACCATTCAGTTAATCAACAGTTAACATCTTTGTTAATCAGCTAAACTTGAAAGATGGCTTTAGTGATGGCGGTACTCTGTTGTTTGAGCTGACCCCACTGCTCCACGGTGAGATTAATTCCCTTCTTGCCAGCAAGCAATTTGTTTCCGCTGGGATTTAAATAGTACTCTCTTATGTTAATGTAGGTGCGACCCTTGAAACGCTTGACAACAGCATATCGCTCACCTCCGATTTGAAATCGCACCGCCTTCCTGTCGTTCTCCTCCTGTTGTTCATCCGGTGGAAAGTACAGCTTGCGCTTGACTCCTGCCTTCCCTTTTACATTCTCTGGGCGATTAGGCTCCTACTCTGGGGTTGATGCTTCGGTGTCAGCAGCTAATCCCTTGGTTAATTGTTCAACAGCAGCAGACAAAACATCAACAGTGGGTGGATGTGGCTGCAACATCCGTTGCTCACGCAGATAAGTCGATGAACTGGGCAGATCCCACGAGGTCTCTCGTGTGAACTTGTTGTAGAAATAGCTCTTGCCATGTGTCACACTCTGGGCTTCGCACCACCCAGCATCTATCATGTCGGGAGGAATGAGCTTTCTCTCCTCCTTCTCGATGCGTGCCCCATCGGTCGGTGGTGGTAGTGCCGGGGCCGGAGTCGACGGCAACGCCATCGCGCCAGGTGCGAGAACCACAGGTGTGGGCATCGGGGTCGATACAGGCTCACCGTTCATGTTAAGGCTCAAGTATTGTCGTTTGTCGACTGTTCACAATACAAGTAGCGTATACGAGCAACAATGCAATGTTCTTGATGAGAATATTGGCGAAAATATGAGAGTTTGAATTTCCGTCTTTTATACTCTACCATCCTTCGCGTCGCCGAAACAACCAATCACAAAGAGTGTGTGGTTGCTCCATAAACAACGCGCAAACATTCAACCAATCAACGATGTCCATTCTATTTTAAGACACGACATGCCTTATGCGCTGATGACGTCATCGCTCCAGACGTGTCTCAACTTGCCCGAAATCATCAATATGCATGCTGCGGCATGCACTCTCTCTACCACACAAACCCACACCTCCGGCATGCGCTACACTACTCCTCCATCACACAAACTGCACCTCCACCTTTAATTTGGTGTGCAGTTTGTCAGGAGGAAAAAGTAGTTGTGTGCAGTATTTTGTGTGCAGTTGTGTGCAGTATTTTGTGTACAGTTGTGTGCAGTATTTTGTGTGCAGTTTGTGTGGAAGGAGTAGTGCACAGTTGTGTGCAGTATTTTGTGTGCAGTTGTGTGCAGTGGTAAAATTGTGGTTGAAAAAAGAATTTGAAAAAAAAATTTCAATCATATGTGGTGCAAATCTGTCCTCTTTGTGGCGGTGGAATGTGCAGTTTTGTGTGCAGTGATTTTGTGCAGTTTGTAACGGCAATGAACCACAGTCCACCACAGTGCAGTGGAGGAATGTAGAGCAGATTTGCACTTTGTTGTGGAGCAGTGGTGGAGCAGTGGGAACACAATTTTTTTTTTACTTGGCCGAAATGACGTCATAAAAAAAACAAAAATTAAAATAAATAAAATTGAAAAAAAATAAAATTATGGTGCTCCACCACCACAAAGTGCACCCACCACAACAAAGTGCAAATCTGCTCTACATTCCTCCACTGCACTGTGGTGGACTGTGGTTCATTGCCGTTACAAACTGCACAAAATCACTGCACACAAAACTGCACATTCCACCGCCAGAGAGAGGACAGATCTGCTCCACATATACTACTGCGGTTAAACTCGGTGTGAATCAGCTCACCACCCTGCTCATTGAGTAAAGCAATAATCGGGTTATTTGTCCAATGCCATCACATGCTGTACACCCAACATTTAGATTGTCCAGTTGAACACTTAGCACTCTGGGACTTGAAGTGATGCTGCTATACTGTACATGTTTATTACATATTGGGCAGTTGATGTTTGGACTTAACGAATGCTTGAAACACTGTCTCAAACATTGCGCACAGAAGTTATGTTGGCACGGTGTCTGAACTGATGGCTTTCCCAGTATACATAGACAAATACTACAAATGAAGAGTGACTGTTCCCACTGATGACCACTGATTTCAAAACTAATGGGATAGTCCAGATGTTGCGCATCACTTAATTGATGAAATATATTGTCATCGCTCAGTGAAAAGGGCAAAGTTTGTGTACAAGCTATTGTTGATTTAGGCCTACCAGCCTTTGGTTTAGACTGCGGTCCTCCTCTAGACTGTTGCGTAAAAAGTTCACACACGAACCAAGTTCCAGTTCTTGTATGCTTTGGCCAATTTTGTTGGATTCGCTGTTTATCTTTGAGGCTCTGAACAGTATAAAATCGTTCTCCAGATTTACAGTGTCGTAGTTTTCTTGAAAATTGTTCACATATTTTTCATGGATGCTGGTCCGCTGAATCTTCCCATACACTTATACCGAAATTATTCAATAATTCTTTCCTATACTCACTGGTTTCCTTTGGAAGGTTACGAGAACCGTGAATTGTGATTCTGTTTGTACATACTGTACATATTTTTCCTAGAGCTTGTTGATGGAATTTGAAACTCAATGAATAAAATATGTGTAAATATCACTGAAACTCATCTTTGTTCCTGTGCGTTTTTATCACTGTACTCCCGTATAATCTACTGCGTAGAATATTGATGAAAGTTTTGTGTAAACTAGTGTATGACATAAAACACAATAAAGGGGACCACTTTCCTACCGTCACGTTAGCAGTTTTTCTAATGGTTGTAATTTTTTTAATATCTGAAACCACCCAAAAAGAATTTCAACATTTGAATAGACATGCATGCTTATCCTAAAGATAATTTGAGTTGATTATTACTATTATTTTTTTAATTACCCTGAAATTTCCATCAACAAATGGACGAAAAAGTGCGCTAACTTTTTCCGTCCAATTTTTATGGAAATTTGAGTGTAAAAAAATAAATAAAACAAAAAATAAATAAAATAAATCAACTCAAATTAGTTCTAGTATAAGCCTGTATGTCCATTCACGTGTTGAAACACTTTTTGGTCGGTTTCAGGTACTTTAAAAAACTGCTAACGTGACAGATGCAAAGTTATTGTGTTTTATGTCGTATTTACATAGCGCGCCGTTCTGACGTATATCACCGGTGCCCACACAACACCGTACAAAATGATAGAGTTACTGCGGCTGGGCCGTCTGCACGGAACGTTCGTAAACGATTTTAATGGAAGTTTTGTTAGGCCTCGGTTTTTACAAGTTTTCAACAACGGTATTGAATACTTAAACGAAATGTCCTACATGAGATTAAACGTTTAAAAAGTGAACATAGTAGTTCATTTTAATAATCCTTTTTGAAAAGTTAAAACTAGCCCCTACTAAGTAAAAAGGGAGGTTTTTGGAACGTCGTTTGAATCTTTCAAACAACAAAAGACGATGTACGAATACGACGTAAAAAAAAAAAAAATTCTGGCTTTTAAATTTTTGTAAGCACCCACTAACCACAAGAGTATAATTTAATTATGATTCATCAGAAAAGTTTAATAGAACGTCTATTTCCTTCGTGTGAAGGTTTAATTTAGCTGATATTTCGACCCTGTTTTCGTCAGCTCAGTGATCTGTGGGCGCAGCCATTATTGGCGTGACGTCATCGTTTTGACATGAATTATGCATGAGTGGCTACGGTATGGGAAAACTTATTTACGCGCGTCACATACGCGTGAAACAGCCGTGTTTGGGCCCCGGCTCGGGCCGTGGCTCCCGGCCGAGAGGACGAGTCCCTGCACGCTGGCTCGCGGTCCCCGCAGACGGGTCGACCCGAACGCAGCAACGAGCACCGCCCGTGCTCCTCGGGCGAGAGGTCGCCCCTCGGACTCCGACTTCGGGTCGACCCGTCTGCGGCAACAGCGGGCCAGCGTGCAGGGACTACTCCTCTCGCCCGAGGAGCACGGGCGGTGCCCGCTGCTGCGTTCGGGTCGACCCGTCTGCGGGGACCGCCAACCAGCGTGCAGGCACTCGTCCTCTCGACCGGGAGCCACGGCGGGACCCGAGCCGGCGCCCGCTGCTACTGGAGGACATCGAGGGGCCTTCCGACGTCTCCCATTGGCGGCGGCCCGACCGCCATCCCCTCGAGACCGTCCCAGAGTTGGGTCCCGTCCGCTGGATGGTGAAATTTTTCCTATTTCGAGCTCGAGGACTACCTACCCCCTATAGTAGACGTAACACCCATCCCGTTGGTAGTACGGAACACCTCTATCCAATTTCCGTTGAAAACTTGTCGAAGAAACACCGTGGGGTTTGAGCCCCGGCTCGGGCCGTGGCTCTCGGCCGAGAGGACGAGTCCCTGCACGCTGGCTCGCTGTCCCCGCAGACGGGTCGACCCAAACGCAGCAGCGGGCACCGCCCGTGCTCCTCGGGCGAGATGTCGCCCCTCGGACTCCGACTTCGGGTCGACCCGTCTGCGGGGACAGCGGGCCAGCGTGCAGGGACTCGTCCTTTCGCCGGAGGAGCACGGGCGGCGCCCGCTGCTGCGTTTGGGTCGACCCGTCTGCCGGGACCGCGAACCAGCGTGCAGGGACTCGTCCTCTCGGCCGGGAGCCACGGCGGCGCCAGAGCCGGCGCCCGCTGCTACTGGAGGACACCGAGGGGGCCTTCCCGACGTCTCCCAGCTGGCGGCGGGGGCCGACCGCCATCCCCCTCGAGCCCGTCCCAGAGTTGGGTCCCGTCCGCTGACTGGTGAAATTTTTCCTATTTCGGGCTTGAGGACTACCTACTCCCTATAGTAGACGTAACACCCACCCCGTTGGTAGTACGGAACACCTCTATCCAATTTGCGTCGAAAACTTGTTGAAGAAACAGCGTGGGGTTTTGGCGCCGGCTCGGGCCGTGGCTGCCGGCCGAGAGGACGAGTCCATGTACGCTGGCTCGCGGTCCCCGCAGACGGGTCGACCCGAACGCAGCAGCGGGCACAGGCCGTGCACCTCGGGCGAGAGGTCGCCCCTCTGACTCCGACTTCGGGTCGACCCGTCTGCGGGCACAGCGGGCCAGCGTGCAGGGACTACTCCTCTCGCCCGAGAAGCACGGGCGGTGCCCGCTGCTGCATTCGGGTCGACCAGTCTGCGTGGACCGCAAGCCAGCGTGCAGGGACTCCTCCTCGGCCGGGAGACAGCGGGGCCCGAGCCGGCGTCCGCTGCTACTGGAGGACACCGATAGGGCCTTCCGACGTCTCCCAGCTGGCGGCGATGGCCGAGCGCCATCCCCTCAGGCCGTCCCAGAGTTGGGTCCCGTCCGCTGGCTGGTGAAATTTTTCCTATTTCGGGCTTGAGGACTACGGGGACAGCAGACCAGCGTGCAAGGACTCTCCTCACGCCCGAGGAGCACGGGCGGTGCCGCTGCTGCGTTCAGGTCGACCCGTCTGCGGGGACCGCGGG
>CM055816.1:3743291-3875862 GCA_029582265.1 Zoroaster sp. YZ-2022
TTTGAACTGTCTCTGTTTATTGTAACAAAACTTTGGTCATCGATGGATTTACAAGTGGTAATAAGCATTTCTATATGAATAATGCTGGCGAATCTGGGCTATGGAGAAAATGTGACAGATGTCCTTTATTATTAATTGCGAAACTACAAATTATATAAGGTAACAAATTTATAACTTGGGTGTAAAGAACAAATAAAATGCGAAGACTTAGGTTTATTTAGAAAAACGGTAAAAAGTAATAACTCACAATAAGAAGAATGAACTTTCTAAAACAGGTTCTGTGTAAAGGTCATAGATGGAAATAGAGATATCAATTTGAGGAAACATTTCTGGCTGAAAAGACATACAGTGTACGTAATATAATAAAATATTAGCGCATAAATGTGATTTGTTTATACTTAATGGAAAACAATGGTATTGTTTCAAGAGATTGTATGCATCTCAATTATAAAATTATAGTGATTATCCTTTATTTTAGTTGTTGAATTTTAATGTGACGATTTATTTTTTGTAGTAAATGGTAGTCATGTTTTTTGTATTGTATGGAAAAGACAAAATGAAATAAAGGAGTTGTATGACTCAATGGATTAGGAAAAAAAAAATTGTCAATAATAATAATATAATAATAATAATAATAATATAATAATAATAATAATAATAATAATAATATAATAATAATAATAATAATAATAATAATAATAATAATAATAATAATAATAATAATAATAATAATAATAATAATATTAATAATAATAATAATAATAATAATAATAATAATAATAATAATAATAATAATAATAATAATAATAATAATAATAATAATAATAATAATAATGTGTGTAATATATAATAATAATAATATATAATAATAATAATAATAATAATAATAATAATAATAATAATAATAATAATAATATATATATATATGTATATGTAATATAATAATAATAATAATAATAATAATATATATGTTGTAATAATAATAATATATGTATATGTGTAAATAATAATAATAATAATAATAATATAATAATAATGTGTGTGTGTATATATATAATAATAATATGTGTAATAATAATAATAATAATAATAATATTAATAATAATAATAATAATAATATTAATAATAATAATATATATAATAATAATATGTATATTAATAATAATAATAATATTAATAATATATATATATATAATAATAATAATATATAATAATAATAATAATAATAATAATAATAATAATAATAATAATAATAGCTTCCAGTAGCAAAGAATGTCACCTCGGCTCCCGTTTCTTGGTTTTGTTTCACTACTTATCAGTTTGTTTCCTCATGCCCAAAGCGAAACAGACGTTCTTTCTGGTGAAAGAAAGAAGCTATCCCGTAAAAATATTTTCTAGGTTTTAACTATAAGATAAGGCCGTTTCGAATTTTCTTAAACTTACCTTTAGACTGCAAATAGCCTAAACATATCTTGTTTAACATGTGCTCTCATGAAGGCCGCCATGAACAACAGACATTACGGAGGCCGAGCGATTCCTTCAATGCCGACAGCTGGGAGGAACTCCATCACGCGACCATCAACAAAGCCATTAGAAAAAGAGCTGAATATAGTACCAGGCATTGGCGTTAAATGCATCGCGTCTTTGGACTAATGGATGGTACAATGTGACCTTTGATAATGAAAAGCAGGTGAGGTGATAGCCCAGGGCTGCAACTTTTGATCACTGATTCCATGTACAAAGTAAATGTACATAGCTCGGTAGTAGTCTACATAAGTCCCATACGAGATAAGAGCGACCAGACGGTCATCAGCATTCTATCGACGCTTTGGTACAGTCATCAACATTCAACCAGTACACGACTTCAACACAGCAATGAAACAGAGGGGTGAAGCCTACTAATAAGAACTTAAAAATCCATCCCAAGTTACATCAAAAGTTGGCGGTTTCTCCCTATCAGTATAAAAAAGTTAACCCCAAAACTTGTAAAATTTGTCTTAGGCAGGACACTTCGCTGAAATTGTGAATTGAGAGGTCGATGCTTCATTTGCAGTCGAGACCGCGGGCAGAGAACACAGGAACAAGAAGATAAGCAGGACGAAATTGTTTCGGACATTGAGGCCGGTCGTAGTGACTCGGACGGTCGTGACTCGGGCAGTGTTGACTCAGGCGGTCGTGACTCGGGCGGTCGTGACTCGGGCAGTCGTGATCTGGCGGTCATGACTCTGACGATGTGACTCTGACGGTCATGGGTTTGATGACGCAGTCGACGATCAAAGAGAACAATGATCAGGAAGCCCATGGTGCGACAAAAACGACGTTTCAAGATTATGACGTTGGACGAAACGTAATCGCAAGAGAGATTAAGCCGGATCTGGAAAACCCCCAAGGCGTGTCGAGAAAAGAACCTACTAAACAACAGAAAACAGTAAAAATTTCACCAGGCATCAATCATCTAGGTCACGTGATGAATCTAGTAATGAATGAGAAGGCCCACAGGAAAGGAGCTGGACAAGGAAAGAGCCGTCATTCTAAGAGCAATGCACAATTCACTCAGGAGATACAAGATAAAGAAAACGAAAAAAACGACGCGTTGACGGACCAAGGACAACGGTACGATAAAGAACCATAGGCAAAACAAAAAGCCTTGGGCAGTATGGTTTTGCGATCTGAAATGCTAATCAAAGTTAAAGAATCACCAAGTCGACGAATACCAAGATGGAAGACGAAGATGCTGAAGAAAACTCCAATAGACGACAGGTATACTATATACGGAAGGTGTATAATTTACCCAAGGAAAAAAAAGAGAGTAATGTCATCTCAACTACGAGATCCACACCGTATGCACAAAGGAAGAGGACGTGGAAGGAAGTACAAGTACTGAACAGAGACCTAATATGGTATTGTTGCCCTTTTGATAATTTCGATGTATATTTTAATTTCAGCTTATATTTTTGATAACAACATTGCAACTTTAAATGTTAACGGTCTCAAAATGACCAGAAAAGGAATATAGTTTTGAATATCTTCGTGTCTTAAATATCAAATTATGTCCTGCAGGAAACTCACAGTGTACAATCTGATGAAAATATTTGCTGGCTAAACAATGAGAATATATTATCTTTAATACTTAGGAAATATTAACGGAAGGGTTTAACTCTTTTGGCACCATTAAAAAGCGGATTTGATATTGTTAATCATCAAAAGGGACAATAAAGGAGATGGGTTAGCTGAAATACAGATAGAAAAAAAAAATATTACTGTATTTCCATCTGTACTAACATGCTTACCAGAAAAGGAAAGTCTTCATAAAGGTTTGAATTTTTGTAACAACTAATTGTAAAACACACGGATTAATTACATTATATGTGATTTAAATTGCCATGATCATGACCGTAAGACCAAAGTGCCAAAATGTTTCCTTAATTTTTAGTAGACTAATGATCTTTGATGGAAAAACGTTTTGCCTAGGCCAGGACATTTTATCACCAAAGCCTTGAACAAACCAGTCGCATAGATTGCATCTTGGCCTCTGAATTTGAGATAAATCAAAGAAATATCCTGAATCCACTTTTCCTTTCAGATCATAAAGCACTTGTTATGCCTTAATCATTCCATTCAAACAGAATACAGTGGGTGGGTTTGTGAAAAATTATGTCAAAGATAACATAAAACAAAGGTGAGTGGTTTTGTTTTGGCAGAAGCAAACAATGATTGTGACAATATCCGCAGTGGTGGATATTGGAAAAAGGGCGAAACAAAAATAATTAAGACTGACATTACAAACATACAAAATCCAATAAAGTTAAGCGCAGATTCAAGAACGATATGATTTTCTTTGTAACAATCCTACTGGATAATAAAGTAGATTAAAACGACATTAATAACTTAAAATGGTATGAGTACCAGAATGGGAGAAAGGCTAAGTTATGACTTCATACCAAACAAAAAGTGGAAGGGAAAACCCAACTAAATATTTTTCAACCAACAACACCAGAATAAAATGCCATAAGCTTTCTTCAAAATGACCAGACATTATTTTTAACAAACCTTCATCCATGTTGACATACATGCTTCTACAGTAGTTGTTTCATCTAATCAAACTAACAGTTTCATATGACAGCAATTCTTAATGAGGTTGACCCCAATGGAATTAGAAATAAAAGGCTAAGACATGAAATGATCTCAGTATGAACGATTTTGTGCGCTTAAAAATAGCACGAGATACAGCTCCTAAGAATGATTAGCTCACGGTTGAATTTTATTTGAAATATTGGTATATTTTAATAATGATTTTATGGATATGGTTAATTGTGTAAAACTAATATACGGTTGCCCACTCCATAATTTAACTTTAGTGAGACCATTTTTAAAGGTGAAAGTCTCAGGGTGGAGACTACATAAGTGTTAAATGTTGATTATGAAGTGTACTACAGCCCTGAATAGCGTTTGAGGCAAATTATGCCCTCTTTAATTAAAGAAAGAACAAACATGCAGGTTAAGGAAGAATATCCAAATGAGTTTAATATGAACACCGTGATTATTAATTTAAATAACAGTGAAGCTGTATTGTAAATATCGATGGGAAGGAGCTTTCCGTAGAATAGAATGGAGATATATATGCAATGATGGAGGATGGGGATCCTGTAATTTATCAATTGGATCAAAATGTTATAGTAATCTTTGCTTGGTTAACATAAACAATTTTGATTATTAAAAGATCCTAGAGATTCATCAAGGATCACTTTCTCCCATCATTGTACACAATATGTGCTGAGTTTATTAACCTTATATATGTGTAATTATTAAGGTGTTCAGTGCGATGCAATGCATCTATTAGATCATCAACATGCGGATGACATTAATTATGTTTATCACCGATCCTAATGATTTTCATGACTAATAAAATTATACACTTACAGTGAAGGTCAGGATCGAAATTAGTAAAACTCAAAGGGCTCTGGTTGGGATGTGGAAAATAGATTTGATAACCGGGTAATTTATTTGAACTAGGCACCAAATTAATATTTAGGTGTATTCTTTGAGCGAGTTGATCTGAAGAATTAAGGTTGGGAGGTTTAATAAAATCCAAAAATATGTAGATGGAAAGGAAAGATCCTTAACAATGAAGGCCGTGCCATTGTTGTGATTCTTTAGTTGGAGTATGTTATCATATTATGGCTCAGTAATATCTTCTAGAACATGAGAAAAAACTTAACGATATCATTTGGAATTTTACTGGCTCAAACCACAAATTAAAGAAACGGTTATGCGATATGAAGTAAAAATTAGTACTAGTGTAATTAATATCACATATAGTGTGGCCTAAATTATGTGGTTAAATGATTCTCACTCAACTAAATGAAATGGAAAATTTTATTTCGTTCTGGTTAAGCTTGACTAGTGGCCGCGACAGCTATGGATGATATACTGTAACCCAAAATTGGTCAAATATTCCTACCCATACACATGAAGACGTGATTGACTCTTATATTAGTCAGGCAGCCATATTCAATTTGAGCCCAGTTATTGTTAATGAAGTCATGGATTATGCCGTTATGGAACAATTCTAATATTGTACTAATGGCAACATTTGATTCAAAATTCTTAAACCAACAGGGATTATGGTACTTGGACAAGGCCTATAAACAATACGTTAATTCACTTCGGAAGGAATTGTGTAAATGTAAATAAAAACTAATAATGAGTAAAATTATAGGTAACAAGTAACATATAATCCTAAGATTTTAAAGAGACTAGAGCAGTCCAACTAATCATTTTGTAATTGTTGTCAGTTAATAGAATGGAATTGAAGAAAACTATATTCTTGTATCTAAATTCAATGTAAAATATACAAAATATGATTATTTAAATTTTATTCACCTACCTCTGAATCAAAATGGAATTTTAAACTAAATATTAACACCCATTAGACTGGGACGATTTGGTTGAAGCAAATAGCAATATGGACAAAGATAGAGATCTTTGGTTCGTTGAGACTGAAATACTTCCACAAATGATATGTTACATAAAATGGATAAGACTCCTGATTCAAAGTGTGGTCTCTGTAAAACAGAAATAAACCCTGGACATTGTGTTACTGCATTAAAACTCTTGATTCTTGGCTCTGTCGGTATCTTAAATTTATACTGAGAACAAGCTTTTATACCTTAATGACGGTAACAGAATTCTGGGATACGGGAAACAAATGTCTGAGATAGCTTCATAACAGCTAAAATTACATAACACTATTTGGTGACCAGATGCACAACATGATAACAAGATCAAATAAAAGGTTGGACCTCTTAAGCTTGTATAGGGTCCTTAAAATACTAATTCTTGAGAAAAAAACTTTTCCTCAAATGTTTTCTTTCAATTATGTTAAAACAGTTGCTTTTGTAAAATTGTAAATGATAGAGTATCTTAACGTTCTATTATTGATGGTACGGAAGGATAACTTATGTACTTGCTATTGATGATGGGTACACTTTTGTATTTTCTGTATATTTTGTATATTAATGTTTGTAGTTTGCTTGTCTTTAAATTGTAATTATGCAATTAATAAATGAGTTGTATGACTCCCAAAATTAAAAAAAAAATAATAATAATAATAATAATAATATGTGTGTACATATCACCTTGCTGGGCGCTCAGGCTATGAAACAAGAAAAAACATGAATCCAATATACAATAGTATAAAGGGAAAAACATAAATTATGCTGCCGAGATACATGCCTACAATGCAATTACTAAATATATCATCATCTTTGAAGGTTGTGACATAAGATGAACTTTAACATCGACCGTCTGGTTATACTATGACTAGTTTAGAGTTTTAGTTGGAAGATGATTCAGGATCTCGGAGCTGCGACGAAGGCGACCAATCTTGGTTCCGTTTTGAAGTTTGCTCTTTAGGGTGACATGCAACTTTGGGCCTGGGTGCGTGATGAAGTGTGAACTTTAAACAGTTCAGAAATATAAATTGGCTGCAATGTTGTTGAAAGATTTGTGTGAAACAAGAAATAAGTGCAGATTCTTTCATAAGATTGGCGTGATATGGCGCGACTTTTCTGGACAAGAATCACAACACGAGCTGCTGTGTTTGTATGTGATGAAAGACGAGGATGGTCTGTATTAGCGGAGCTGGATAACAAATGGTATGTCTTGTGACCTTTGACAATAAAGACGATTGTGTCCACATCGCAGAACAAGGCATCCTATTACATAACGTCCTAATCCAATGTGAAAGAGCCAGTCATCAGGAAGGACTCAGTAGTGGCGTACATCAAGGCCCCATACGAGATTCCTGACCAAGCAGTAATCAACCTATTGACGCACTGACACTGTGGCTAACCTGCGAAGACAACGTCATGATTTCGACGACAACATCCGAAACGGGAGTAAGTTATTAATCAAAAACCTGAAGATGCCCCATACCTGAACTACCTCAAGTATGGCGGCTTCGCCCTCACCAGTGAGGAGATATAGAGGCCAAGTCAAGACCTGCTAAAATTTGCGAGTCGACCGACCACCTGGCACGAGAATGTCCTTCGCTTGAAATGTTTCGTCTTGCGGTGATTCTGACCACCGAGCCGTATGGCACGAGAGACAAGACGAAGATGACCACGAGCCAATGACCCAAACAGAAGACAACGTGGGATAGAAAGAAATTGAACACCCAAGACGCATGGAACCGCAATATTACATGGCTGAAGTGATAGAACACGGGGAAGCACACAAGACGATCACGAAGAAGTTCCCATGAAGACGGCCAGTCAGACCAAAACAACTGACCCAAAAACAACACTACTTCCAAAGTCAGCTTCAAAGATGCAGTTGGTCCTACTAAAAATCCAAACCCATTGGTTTCTGGGATGAAGCATAAGATCAACGGGAAGGAAAACTAGACAGCGGAGCTGAAGGAACCATCAAACAAGCTCGTGGGAACATCGACTCGAAGAGATTGGAAGCTCGACGGCCAGAACACAACACCGAGGGGACCAGGCATGAAATCCGACACCAGAGCCTACAAAGAACCCAGCCAGATGACCCGAAAGCGAAACCGAAAACCAGATCCTGAAGCAAAATCGACATCAGACCTCAAGCAAACCCGACACCAGACCCTCGGGCGATCCTGACACCAGATCCTAGAGCGATCCCGACACCAGATCCTCGAGCGATCTCGACACAGATCCTCAAGCGAACATAACACCAGATCCTAAAGCAAACCCGACACTTACCCAAAACTCGAAGACGAAGAATAATTCTGATGGAGAATACGTAACATATATGAGAGGGAAAACGCTTTTTCGAAAGAAACGTATGTCATGGATACGCGGAACATCCAAGATAATTCACCACGGAGTCCAGTCAAGCAAACCCAGTCAAGCCAACGAGGAGAGGAAGAGGAGGACTACGTGATCTTTTTAAAATACAAGGTTTATAGGTATGTTTTCTTCATTTATCATGTTCGTTTCCTTATTAAAGTCTCTCATCCTCATTTTTCTCTCTTATGGCCTTTTTATCATTTGCTTCTATCAATATTAATAGTCTCGAAGACGAAGTCAAGCGCAATGTTTTCTTTGATTATCTACAACGTAGAAAGTGGTTAATTTGTTCAAGAAACCATGAGTGGCTAGCTTGATGAACTTGTTTGGGTAAACAATGGAAAGTAAAATTTGTTTAGTCATAGGAATTCTCAGTCTAGGGGTTGCCTGTGATCAATGAAAATCCGCTGACGTCATTAACATTAATAAAGATAGTGAGGGTAGATGGATCAATGGAGAAATTAAATGGAAAAATACTAATCTTAATAACTGATGTATTCTCCTAACGTGAATGCCAGAGCCACTTTAATGATCTAAGAGGATCTTATTGACGATGATAACAGTTGTTATAGGAGGTTTAATTGTAATATCGATAATAATAGAGTTAAAGATGTTAGTAAAATTATTCTCAGAAATGTAGCTGGGAGAAGATCTCTTTGATGTTTGGAATACCGTTTGTCAATGATAAGGGTTATACTCATTTTCATAAAGCCACTAAGCAACCAGGTAGAATCGATTGTTGTTCATTTTATTTTACTAGTGCTCTGAATAATGTTGTTGACGTTACTGTCAACAATTGTGGTTTATCGGACCATAGTATAATTTGCCTGAAATTAAATGACCTGAGTATTTGCCATGGCCAAGGAAGATGGATTTGCAATAATAGCACTAACAAGATTTTTTAGAATTGAATCCTTTTTGGAATTTTTGGAGAAAGAAAAAGACAATTATAGTTCTCTGCCAAATGGTGGGAGAAGTGGTAAATATCTACGGATTAAAGAAATTATTAGAGATTACGGCAAAGAGAAATCTTGGAAAGAAGAACAACATCAAAGAGATCCGTCAAAAACGTTATAATATTTTGATTAATAATCCCCAGTATGCTGATTCTGATGCTATAAAACTATTTAAACCAAATAAAAAATATGAAACTGACATTTGGAAAAAAGCAGTCGAGTGCGTAATGTCATGAAAACGAAAATTAGCTTCTTCCAAGTTTTTCTCAATTTAGAAACAACAAATTGACAATGGTAAAATCGATAAATGTCCCTCCCGACGGTAATTATGCTGATCAAGGACCTTTGTTAGATTGCGCTAATAGTTTCTGTAGCAATCTTTATAAATCTGAAGAAATTTCTGATTCTCATTTAATGGATATCGTTAATAATAATAATAAAGATATTTATGATGATATTTATAGCGATCTCGAAGATGATATCACCGATGAAGAAATTAAAATTGCGCTCTCTGAGATGAATAAAATAAGTCCCCCGGGTTATGACAGGTTTAACCGTTGAATTTTATCAAACATTTTGGCATATTATTGGTCCTGACATTCTACAAGTTTTAAATGTTTGTTTTAGGAAATGGTCGTTTAACCGATTCTATGAATTGTGCTTTGATTAGGCTTGTTACAAAAGTCAGGGACAGACATGATTTAAAAACTGGCGCCGATTAGTTTATTAGCAGTCGATTAAATCTTATCTAAAGTGATTACTAACAGATTAAAACGGCAATATCCTTTAAACCTTGTTGGTGAAGAACAAACTTGTGGGGTTGCAGGAAGAAAAATGCATGATAATCTTATGCCATTGCGCGATGTTATTGATTATGTTAATTTAGAAAATTTGGATGCTCTTGTCAGCATCGATCAAGAAAAAACCTTTGATCGTATCAGTTGGAAATACATGTTTAACATTGTGTATAAAGTAGATATCCTCCTACCCTCATTCAGTGGATTAAACTTCTTTATAGCCGTCCCAACAGTCGTATCAGTATCAACAAGTTTATCGGTTCACCATTCAGGTGAAGAGGGAATCAGACAAGGTTGCCCTCTGTCCCCCTATGTTGTATTCTATTTGTGCTGAAGGTCTTGCAGCTGTGAAATAAAGGTGATTTAAATAGTGTATAGCTTCCCCAAGGGAGAATGTAATGTACGTCTCATCCAACATGCGGATGACACTAGTCTTTATTAGTAATAATATTGAATTTAGCGTCATAAATAATATTCTGGATAATTATAGTAAAGGTAGCGGTTCTAAAATTAAATCACTAAATCTAAAATTTTATTTCTGGTAACTAGGAAAAGAAAGCCAGACAAGATAGCCATGTGATTTTAATTTGTTAGCCCGATAAAATGAAAATTCTAGGTATTATTGTAGGAAATGATGTTACATGATGATAATTGGGGGCCCTGAATATATAAACTCAATGTATCCTGGACAGATGGTCTAAACAATTTAACTTCCTACAACAGTAGGTTACTATTGTTAATTGTCTCGTCGGTGCACGTTTGAACCTTACCTGGGAAGTGTCCTTGCCTGTCCCGAGGCTCTGATTAAAAAATAGGTAATATTGTTTGGAAATTCTTTTGGGCGGTAAAATGATAAAAATTAAAGAAACACCATTGTTAGCCCGAAAATCCCTAAGTGGGATATGGTATCAATAATTAGGGTGTGTAGCTTAAAATTACAGTGGTTAGCCCTTTACCCTTCTACTGAAGGAAATGGAAATACTTTTGATTATTGGATCAATAAAAGCTCATTACTAACCTTCTTAGGATGGTATATTTTGCCAATGTTAAAAACGAAATAAAAATACTACCACCTTTTATAATGATCTTTTATGTACTTTCTCAAAGCTGGAGGCACGTTAGAGCATTTTTCTTGTTTGTTAGAGGTGTAGAAATCACTAGCAGGATAATATTGTTGTTACGACTGATGATACTGTTTTAATAGTCCTGTGCTCAAGTCGAATGGGTTTTTCACGTCAAAGATGTCGTTTGTCATAATCGTTTAATTGCCTTTCAGGAAGTTGCCAGTAAATGTAATATTTGAATATTAATGCCGGAAAATTATTAGTCGTCTTGATAAACACATTGATCATTCTTTAATCCAAGACGAACTAAAGGCCACCTAACCGGGTATCTAACTGGCTCACTGTTACTGATGTAAATAACAATTGTCCTATTAATATTACTGATACTAATGCTAAATTTATTTATAGAAATCTCTGTTTTAATGCAATTTACTAAACCTGTTGTTCAAGATGTGGCAAAATATTCTTCATATCAGTAGTAACTTAGAGGATAAGATATGGAATAAATATGGAAGAATTTCTTAATGGATTCGAGATAAGAATTTTGTTGTACAAACTTAGATTTCATTTGCCGACTAGAATATTTTACACAAAATTGGTAAAATTAATGACGTCCAGTGTCCGCTCTGTAATACTGAAAATGAAACTCTGAGCATCTTTTTATTGTAGTCATACTTTAAATGCTTGGATTTATATAGAATATTTATTGAAAAAACTCACTAAAAACAAGTTTTTATCTTAACGATTGTAACAGAATTCTGGGACTTATTTAAAGCCAGTTCAAGGAATTATAGTTTGTAAAATGCTCCGTGAAATTTGGAATTCTAGATGTAAAATTATTTTGACAAACATTACAAGATATGGACCTTGTTGCACAGTTTAAACAGAATATGAAACGTTTTTAGTTTTGGAAAAACAGACTTCATAAAAATTATTTAAAACTTACTACAAAAAACAATGTTCTATGCTCTTTAGATGAGCAAAACCAAATTCATTTTGATTACTAAAATGAATTTTGTTGAGATATACTTATTAGTTATGTCATGTGTTATATTTTGTAAGTATTATATATTTTTTGATGATTAATGTGTAATTGATTGATTGTGTTACTTATCGTACAAATTTATGTATTTTATTTGTGTTTTTCTAATGTATATTTTTGTTGCTCATTTCTAAAATATCAACGAATGTCTTGAATATATTTGTTTTCATTATGTATATATGAGTATTGTAAAGTGACGTATTTGGTAATGAAATGAGATGTTAGTTATATATAAATATTTATATGTACTTTTTGTATGAAGATTATTTATGTATATATGTATTTTTGATTTGTTTATTTATTATTGTTTGTTACCTTTTTGTTGCTTTATTCAGTTATTAATTATTTGTATTAGTTATTGTTCATTATTGCTATTTTTCATTATTTCATTATAAAATTCTTGTTTATATATATAATTTTAATTGTATATATTGTACTTATGTATGTACATTTGTAGAAAGAAGTTGAATAAATGAGTTTTATAACTCCACCTTCTAACAACAAAAAAATAATAATAATAAAGATTTATAGCGCGCACATATCCACCTGCTGGGCGCTCAAGGCGCGGAAACAAAAGAAAACATGAATCCAAACAATATACAATGATAGGGAAAAACAAATTATGTACCGAGATACATGTACCACAATGCAATTACAAATATACATCATCTTTGAAGAGTTGTGACATAAGATGAGTTTTAAGCATCGACTTAAATCTGGTTATACTAGACAAGATTTGAGTTTAGTTGAAGATGATTCCAGAGTCTCGAGCTGCGACAGAAAATGACCTATCACCCCAGTTCCGTTTTGAAGTTTCTCCTTAGGAGTGACATGTTGCTGGACGCAAATTGCGTGATGAAGTGTAGACTTTAAGCAGTTCAGAAATATAAATTGGAGCAATTTTATTGAAAGATTTGTGAACAATTAGCATAAGTTTAAAAACAATTCTCTGTGAAACAGGAAGCCAGTGCAGTTCTTTCAAGATTGGTGATATGGCATGACTTTCTGGACAAAGTCACAACACGAGCTGCTGTGTTTGTATGTGATGAAGACGAGATATTTTATTCTGCGGGAGACCGTAAAGGAGAGCATTCCCGTTATCGAGCCGTGATGTGACAAACGCATGTATAATTTGTTCAGCAGCACTTTTATTCAAGTATTTCCTAATTCGGCTTATATTTCTGATATGAAATGATGATATGCGAACAATGTTGGAGATATGTGGTTTTAAAGTCATTGTCGAGTCAAATATAACACCCAAAATTACGTGCTTGTAATGAGGGGGTTATCTGCGAGTCACCAATTGTAATAAATGGAAGAGAAACTTTAGACAATTGCTGACGTGATCCAAATAGAACAAATTCTGTTTTTTCATCGTTCAATTTCAGGAAGTTTTGTCTCATCCAACTTCGAATCTCTTGAATACATTTCTCCAGTGTTTTAATGCAGGAATCAGCAGGTTCTCACTGGAGCTTTGGGTTTATGAAGCAGCTTTTCAACAATGTTAAAGAGTTTTTTCTGATCAGCAGAGCTATCTTTCACAAGAGATGAGTAGTGAGTTATTTTTGCCTGGTTAATCATGTTCTTCACAATATCACGTTGGTTACAGTATTCTTGCCGATGTACTCCAAGTTTCCCATTGCCACGCCATCTTCGCTCAAGTTGACGGCGGATTTTCCTTGCAGCACGGATATCATCATTGAACCAGGGGGATTCAGATTGTAGTTTAACAGTTCGAGTTTTTTGCGGAGCATGATCATCCAAGATGTTACGGACAGTAGATTCAAATAGACTGACACAAGAATCCAGCTCACCATCTTCAAGGTTTACATTTTCCAGTTGAGATTCAACATCATGACATAAATCTTTAATATTTACTTTTTTCCAGTGGCGAGTAGTTACAGAAATGGTAGGTATGTGAGGTTTTTTAAGGTTCAAATTCACCATGATTGCATAATGATCAGATAATCCAGGATGAATAGTTATATTCGTGATAAGAGGTGAAGTATTTTCACGCGTTATCATGAGGTCATTACAGTGACCATACCGATGAGTGGGTGCTGTGATATGCTGTATAAGTCCATGAGCAGAGAGCAGATCTTTAAACTGATTTGCATAATTGTTTGAAATTATGTCCATATGAATGTTAAAATCGCCAGTTAAAATAATGTCAGATGGGTGTAAGAGATAATCGACAATTAATTTTTCAAATTCCTGCAGAAAACTGGAAAGTTTACATGTTTACCATCAACATCCCTTTCCAGTCGATAAATATTAACAAGGCGAACAGATCTAGAGTTGCACGTTACCTCAGCATGCAGAGATTCAAATGTTAGGTAGTCAATGTTAACACTTTTCATGCTGACAGATAAACTGGACCTAAAGAGTAGTGCAACCCCTCCACCGGTCTTTATTGGTCTGGGGATATGATGGAGAGAGTAGCCAGCAGGAGTACACTCACGGGGTAGCAAATCATCATCAGGTTTAAACCATGTCTCGGTGATGGCAACAAGATCCAAATTGTTTTGAAGTACAAAGTCAACAAATTCATCCGATTTGTTACATATGGATTGAGTATTCAAGACACAGAGCTGAAGTTTAGACTCATCGTGAACATTTGGAGTTGAAGTTATGCCAATGTCGCTTGTTGATGTGGTTGAGTTCACTGCTGGGGGTTGGTAAGGCTGGAGTGCTAGTTGTGTAAGTCTGTCCATTCTACGGCGACCAGCTTTTTTACCTCTATGTGTGCGGCGGTATGTTTGGGGTTGATTAGCAAGTATTCCAAGACAGTTCAATTGACTCAATGCTGAATAAGATAAAGCTACATCAGTACATGGAGCATTGCGAAGATTGAGTAGTTCATTGCGGCTGTAGGAAATTTTATGGAGCTGAGTGGTGTTTGTGGGTGTTTGTGTTGATCAGTGTTTCAGGTCCAGGGTTTGGGTTTATGTCACCAGAAATTAAGAGTTCCAGGTGAAAGGTGGCAGATGAATTATCATAGTATGATATAGGACGTCTCAAGAATTTAAGATGGCGGATTTTAGTTGAACAATCTGTAGATTGCATCTTGTAGCCATCTACTGATGAGTCATTGAGACACAATGGTCTGGATAGCAGGAGTAGAATAAACAGGATGTAGACCTCAATTGTCTGATCACAAAGTTGTTGATCCAAACAAAAGGCTTGGTAAAAGGCTTGTGGTCAAGCTACAGGTTATAATCTCTAGCTACAGGTTATAATCTAAATCAGAGTTGACTGCACAAATGCAGTAAAATCTTACTGCACAATCAGAAAAACAACAACAGTTTTTCACTTATTATAAGAAAACAAATGTACAAATACTCATAAAACGTCCAGTAGATTCCAGGTCTAATAAGAAATCCACTAGTATAAAAATGAAGACAAACTTGTAGCTACAAAACAATTACTTAGCACAAAACCTGGAGAGCTGTTAAGAGTGGCTGCTTGTGAGGCGCTCATTACATTGACACGTATAAAACCGTTAACAACAGCAAAACAAATTTTAAATAAAAAAATATTTCAAGTATTATATATATAATAATGGAACAAGTTGAGAACAAATTTTAACGAGGAGCGAAAACGAATTTTAACAAAAAAAATTCTCGCAATATATATAATAATGCAAGAAGTTGAGAAAATTTTAAACGAAGAGTCAGCAACTCCCGTTGAAAATATCGTTTTACCGTCTAGTCAACGCATTGATCGTTTGTTAGCCGTCGTAGCTGGAGGAAACTCGAAGAAATATTTTGGTAAAGAGTATAGTATTAGTGAAATTGAAGCTTTAAATTTAGTAGATCAAGATAAATTATACGTACGATACGAAGCGAGATTAGGTCGCGATATGATATCTTCGTTAGGCTCGTCGATTATAACTCTATACGCTAAAGCGCTAGGATCGAGTTTAAACTTTATCGATGTGATGGGATACCAGTTTACGATCGATGACGAAGAAAATTTAATTACAGATTTAGAAAAAGACCCACTCATTTCGAGCGCTCTTTCTAGCGGATTATGTGAAATATACTACAAGTATGGAATATACTTGGCACCGATCACAGCAGCGCTAATTTCGGCAAAACGTTTAAAAAGAAAATATCTTGTCTAAATTATGAAGACGATGGAGAAGCAATCACAGATAGAGACGCAAGCAGAGACGTCGGTAGTGACGAAAACACCGACTAAAATAAAAAATCCAAACAGAGTGGCGGCTGGTAAAAGACTCGCGGAACTTAATAAAAAGAAAAAACAACATTTTAAAAAGAAAGCAGTTGTTAAAACAAACGTTATAGCATATTTATCTTCCGTAAAAAAATTAAGAAAATAACGATGATACAAACACGCTGTACATCGGAGTAATAGTTTTAGCGGGTTTTGTATATTATATTTACCACTACCACCAAAACCCATAAAAATAGAATCGTCAAAAGTTGATTCAATCGAAACAAAATTTAAAATAATGTTTTCGAAATGGAATAAAAAAATATTGTCTATACTATAAAATATGTCTATGATAGATACGAACGAAATCGCTAATTTAGCTTTTTACGGTACAATGGGAATTTTAACAGCTATGTCTGCCATAGCCGTTATAGAATCAACTAAAACTAGTATAAAACATCATCATGAATATCCTGATAAAAAAAGTGGCTTTCTTAGTTACCTTTGGTATGGGGAGTTGTAGGGTATCTGACTCATGAATTTTTTAAAGAAGAGAGTTTATAATCAAAACTTTTTTGGGGGATAGAGGAGGTTGTGACGTTTTAAAATATATATATATATATTGTCTATACTATAAAATATGTCTATGATAGATACGAAAGGAATCGTTAATTCAGCTTATCACGGATGAGTCGTAGGAATTATAACCGTTTTTTACAGCATGACTGCTAAAAAAGTGTTTAAAATAAATCCAGCCGATTTGGGAAAGCTAGATGTAAATGACGGTCTCAAACTAACGACTACGGTCGGGTTGGCGCTAATGACGCAAGATTGGTTGGTTCAACAAGGAATTTTACCAAGCAGTATTATGAATTCTCCCACATAAAATAAATTATAAAATAATAAATGGATAAGCGCACGAGAACAAAACTCGAAAACGCTTATTATTGTCCGAAAGGATATCAAAAAGGTCATTCAGCGATCGAAAAATTAGCTCAAGAAACTAAAGTTTCTAAAAGTTCAACTCGACAGTGGTTAAAAAAGCAAGCCTTGTGGCAGATTTATTTACCGTACCCAAAATATATTCCCAGACCGACCAGCTCAAACGCGATTCGTGAAAACCAAACGAAATTCATCAAGCGGATTTATTGTTTCTTCCTCACGATACAGTCACTAAAAAAGTTTACAAGTACGCGTTAACAATCAGCGACGAAGCCAGCAGGTACCAAGAAGCCGAACCGTTAGTCGATAAAACCGCCGCGCAAGTTGGTAACGCGTTCGAAAAAAATTATAAACGTTCTTTGCTAACTTGGCCAACATTTTAAAAGTCGATCAGGAAAAAGAATTTATGTCGAGCGTCAATGTTTTAATGAGTAAAAACAACGTCAAAATACAGAGAGGCGAGGTCGGTAACCATAGAGCTCAAGGTATAGTAGAACGATTCAACAGAACTTTAGCCGAAATATTGTTTTCTCATCAATACGCGCTAGAAATAGTGACGAATGCTAGAAATAAAGAGTGAGTAAAAAGATTACCGCTGGTCGTAAAAGCTTTAAACAACAAAGAAACCTGACTCAATCAATTAAAACCTAAAGATACTATAAAAATGAAACTTGTCGAGCAGAATCCAGCCTCTCCGGTTATTAAAAATGAAAAAAGAATCGCTTCAAACGCTCTAGTTAGATATTTATATGCACCCGGTGAATTTGAAAATGATACGAGAAGACACGCGAACGACCCGATATGATCTATAAAAATGTATAATATTAAATCCTCTATGAAAGGTCAAAATCAACCCATATTGTATTATTTAGAATTGGGTCCCGCTCGTAGTTTTGTGAGAGAAGAATTACATCATCATCATCATCATCATTAACGTATAATGATAGTAAGCTAAAGTGTGTATTCCGGTTTTTTTTATAAATATATCTCGTTATATCTAACGGATCTAACGTGTTTTTTTTATTCACGCTCGTTGTGTATAATCTAATACCCTTAGTTCTAATCAACTTCATTCGGTGGTGAAGTATTTTATTTTAAAATAAAACTTGTTTGAAATCCTCAAACGTAATTTTCTTTTTCAAAACTTGTTTTTGAACGCCCTTGGCCCTTTTTAGTTCTTCTTTATCCGATAAAAGTATCGAGTACATTTTTGATCTTAGTCCAACAATTTCAGAAATAAGAGTTCCAGATGTCTCGTCTTTTAATTTACCGATCACTTTTTTATTCTCTTCCGAATACAAAAAATGATCTTTAGGACAATTACTAAAATCGTACAAATCTTTGTCTTCTTCCATGTCTTTATAAACGTCTCTCGTTTGAATCTCGAGTAATAAGCTGTCTGTATCCGTGTAAAGTAGATTACATTTATCGTCGTATTTCTTTTTTAAATGATTGTAATAAAAATCGTACATGAAAGCTTTAGATAATTCCAATATACTCATTCCGACGTATACGGGGCGGTTGAGTACGAGTTTTGTTTTGTGCATGTGAATAGCCACTAAATCAAAATCAAAAATCTTCTGCTCGGCAAAATTTGGTTTCGCGATTAATTTACGGATTTGATTTTCGTCTTTTTCATCGTTTAATCTAATGAGATTCACGTTAACGTGATTTCGTAAATTTTCCATCGTTTTTCCCAAAGACTGCATTATTCCTAAGTTTGTACAAGTCTTTCTCAAAATCTGATTTTGCATTTTTTCTGAGTTGGGTATTTAAATCGATATAAGACTTCATCCACGGCGATTCGTCAAATTCTAAAACCCGATGAATTTTAGTTAGTTTCAAACCGAGTTGTAAATACAGCTGTAAATTTTTATAATGAAGAACGTATTTCGTTTTGTTGCCTAAATTGGGAACTAATTTGTTTACGTTTGGAGCGGGTTTGTCGCCCAATAGCTTCAGCTGATACGGTGACATCCATTGTTTGAAAATTTTCATCGATTCTGGCGCGAGTGGATAACCGTTGCGAGAATCGTGTAATTCTTTAGGATATTCTAAATCCACTTCTAAAATGTATCCTTTTCCATATTTTAATCCTTTTTTTTAATTGAGACTGTCAATTTGTTTTTTAGTCAACCATTTAAATTGACCCGTTGGAAGAAGTTGACTCATCACCCAACCGTATAAATTATTCGCGTCTAAATAAACGATGTAACTTGAAGGTTTTGTACGAACGTAATCTGGTAAGTATTCGTTGTTTGCTTTAGCGTATCTCTTACCAACTATCGATATGTCTCCTCTCAAACCTTTTTCTATAAATAAATAAATGTCGTAGTCCGTCAACAACTCTAAATTTATTTTTGAGTGTTTCAATAAAGCGTCCCAACTCAAGCCCGGACCCGTGTAATATTGAGCCGGATCTAAACCATAGTGTTTCATGCAAGTTGTACGAAAATGTTCAAACACGTCTGCCAATAAGCAAGTATCCGTACGCACATACAAATCGTGATAATCGCCCATATTTTTACATTTAAACGTTTTCCAAACGTTCTTTGCTTGCTCGTACTGTTCATCCGTAATGTGTTCCATGTTTAAATCGCTATAAAAAGCTTCTTTCGGAGGAAGACTAGTTTCATCAAACTGTTTGAAAAATGTCATGTACTCGTAGGGGTAAACGCCTTTCTTTAAAAGTAGCTTTAATTTTTCTTAATTTGGTTCAAACTTTTTTGTGATGCAGAAAGAATCGCTCTATTTAACGAGTTTATCGAGTGAAGCTGGTAAAATTGCAAACTATCGATAAAACGCAGTTGCCCGATTGAAAAAGAAAATTGTACTTTTCCATATTGTTCGGGATACAACTTAAATCTCCTTTTGTTTGACTCGTTGCTTGCAGGATTAAATAAGAGTCGTATTTTCACAAATTATGAAATACGACCGGGATAAACGTTTTGTTCGGTTTTAAACTCAGTTTTAAATTACATTTATTATGCGCCGCGCCTCTATATTTTCCAGTGATGTGACAATGATCTCTAACTTTTTATAAAATGTCTTTAATTCTTCTACATTTTTACACCACCAATTACACTCACCCTCGCAATAATGTGTAAAATCTTTTTTACAAACCCAACAACGACACTCGTCGTTGTCGTAGCAAAAATCTTTTTCGCATATCCAACATTCGCTAGCGTTTTTAAAATGTTCTACATCGTCTTGTATCATAATAATATCTTTAGGGTTTTCAAGCATCTCCTTGATGCTTTATACTTCTTCTTCCATTTCGTTTAAATTTAAATTTAAACATTGTTTACCTACATCTTCACCCCTTAACGTCTTGCACGGACTATACTTTTCTATCGCACCAAACGACTACGTAACAACAACCGCAAGGGACGTGTTCGTTATTTAATTTAGTATTGGTTGTACTCGTATCATCAGTCTTTTGAAGATTCGTTTCAAAGTCTACGTATACAATAAAAGGAGCTTTCATCTGTCTATTAAAATTAATAAATTTCATTATATCGTTTTTAACCTTTTTTGGCATCTCAATACGAACCGCTCTCACGCCTACACCATTACACTCTGGAATGTGAGCTTGAAGCAAATCTTCTCTACTGTAACCGTTCAAGCAACGTTCGCAAAAGTGTTTGCGATGCTCATGCTTTGTTTGACTAAAAAGTAATTTATTAAAATGCTTGATCCAAACGTAGTGAGATCTAGTTCCTTCATTTTCCTCTTTCTGAATAAAAAATAAATTTATATGTTTCATATTCGTGGGCTGCTTACTAAATTAAAGTGGTACGATTGATTCTTCTTCGTCTAAACCATAAACGTTTATCGACAAATTGTTTGGTTTTTCGAATCTTCTGATCTGACTCATTGGCGTTGGAAAATCGATACCATCGTAATTTAATTCATCTTTTTTCTTGTAACTAAACATTTTATCTGAATTTTCTTTTAGCTGGATATTGTGCGCTAAGCATCGCCGAATGCAAACATTTATTGTCGTCGTTTGTTACGTTGATGCACGCTTTTTTGTTTTTAGCACGATGTAAGAACCGCGCGTCATTGGTCTATATCTAGAAATTGTAATAACCATTGACATAATACTATATATCGCCCATCCAGAACCGTTATGCATACTTCTTTCTATAACCTCGTTAATTTTCACCAAAACATTGTGCTAATTCTTCTTCGATATAATTCATATTTAATCAAATTATTTGATTATTATGATGAAAAGGAAGCACTAAAATATCAACCGTACCATCGGCATTATTTTTATACAATTTAACCTACATGTATATCATAAACTTAAACGATCTAAATTCTTGCAAATCTAAAGACAACTTTTTTATAATCTTTGGCTTGGCACCCTCAAAAAAGAGGGTTAAATCTCTCTCTCCTATGACCGAGCGGTACGGTCATCGTTCGCATTCGTAACCACCTTCCCCCATCGATCGGTGGTTCATCAAATTCTAACTCACCCCTGTAAAACCTTCTAATAGCGAGATAGTAATCTGTTTTAGTGTACCTTCCTCCTCGTCCGCTACCACCCTCTTCGTCCACTAAAATATTTTCTACTTCTATAAGAGCTACAAGTTCGTTAAAGTTTAATTTAGACAATGGTTTACCTTTCACCCTTTTTATATATCTTTTTACACCCTCGTAATAAGACGGTTTATTAAGTCTACCCGTTCTACTGTCTTGCACTAAAAAGATAGGTCTGTGTTTTCTAACAAATTCTGCTAATGTCCACTTTGATAAATATTTTGTCGTCGTCATCGTCCTCTTCATTATACTACTACATAATTTTAAATCGCTTTTTTACTTGTTTAAGTCTCATTATCGATATCTTTTTTTTACCATTTTAAATATAATTGAAATCTCAATCTATCATCTACTTTTAACCATATTCATCACCTCATCAATATCAAACCCAAGCCCACCTCAAACATACCAAACAAATTATCAAAACAGCTTTTTATAAAAATAAAAAAACCACACATTTTATAAAAAAAATAAAATAAAAAAAACACTTTTCATAAAAATTAAAAAAAAACATTTTTATAAAAAGTCAAAACCGCCAATTTACATACTACTACAGTAAATGACCAGAAATGTTCCACTTTGTCTTGATAACATCAAACCATTATAGCAAGACTGTACAAGACCAGAAATGGTCCACTACTGGTCATGATTACAGTAAACTTAAATGGTAAGACTGTAAATGACCAGAAATGTACCAATTTGTCTTGATAGCGGCAAACCATTATAGCAAGACTGTACAAGACCAGAAATGGTCGACTACTGGTAATGGATGCAGCAAACTTCAATGGTAAGACAGTAAATAACCAGAAATGTACCAATTAGTCTTGATAGCGGCAAACCATTATAGCAAGACTGTACAAGACCAGAAATGGTCGACTACTGGTAATGGATGCAGCAAACTTAAATGGTAAGACAGTAAATGACCAGAAATGTACCAATTTGTCTTGATAGCGGCAAACCATTATAGCAAGACTGTACAAGACCAGAAATGGTCCACTACTGGTCATGATTGCAGCAAACTTAAATGGTAAGACAGTAAATAACCAGAAATGTACCAATTTGTCTTGATAGCGGCAAACCATTATAGCAAGATGGTACAAGACCAGAAATGGTCCACTACTGGTAATGGTTGCAGCAAACTTAAATGGTAAGACAGTAAATAACCAGAAATGTACCAATTTGTCTTGATAGCGGCAAACCATGAATTACATACTTTTAAAAGAGGTTTCAATAATAATAATATTTCCTGAAACGAATCAATAGTTGGGAAAACTTAAAATAAATCACTTCTAATTGATCCTTTTTTATTTTATTTTTTTGCTGGTTGTTTAGGGTCGTCCTTGTCGGTAGGTCCATTGGCCAAAAGCCAGTTTAAACGGTAGAGGACTAGTCAAAATCTCTTTCCAAGTAGTTCGGCTTGCTAATCCAAAAATTAGGGACTGGATGGGGAATAATTTCATCATTTTCAAATATATACATGTACATGTATATATATATATATATCAGTTGTCTGATGACCGCATAACGCGTGAAACTCGGAGTTACAACTACCAGCGTTCCACTAGTTTTACTACAAGTATATATATATATATATATATATATATATATATATATATATATATACATACATATATATATATATATATGTACAGTTAAATCTGCAAGGCAATATTCATGTTTATATCTAGCCGGTATATATACTCGAGCAGTCTTCACAGGGAAGATGAAATGGGAAAATTCCATCTGCATGCATCCTTGGAATGGACTAAACATACAGTCACAGGATTCAAGCTATAAATACATTTCCAAAAGCACTACAAAATAGCTCATTGTTCATGACTACAAATGCCTAACCATTTCACTATATAACTGAAGTAAAAAGTGAACTTTCAACTTAAACAATACATACCAACAACTGTAACGGTAAAGTTGCATGATCCTTCATCGTTGAGAGTATCATTAGCTCTGCATGTCACTGTTGTTAAGCCTACTGCATATAAGTCACCTGACATCACAACATTGCCTAGACGGTCCTCACATACGATTGTAGTAATGACAGTGCTATTAGTATCATTGGCTGTTGGTAATGGTGACCAGATGACATTAGCGTTTGCCATTCCAGCATCTACATTCACGGTGGTGTCATTTGGACAGAAGACATCTGGAGCTGTAATGAAATTGAAATGATGAATTGTATGTGATTAGAAAGTGCAGCTATTTTCCAGTACAATTCATTTCAACTACAGTTCCAGGAAACAGTTTTACGAGTTGGTTACAAAGTTATGGTCCCCTTTTGCCTTTTCTGATCTTCACTAAACTCTTAACAAGTTTTCCTTGTGATCATATAAGTTTTATCATACAAGCAGTCCATAACTTTTTGAGATACTTGAAAACAAAACATTTCACAGACTCGCACATATATGTACATACTCACTACGACATCACGGATCAGGTTTGTGAGATACATATGCATTGGGGTGGACGATACCACTTTAAGATATTCAAAGAATTATCGGCTAAATCGGTTATGGTTTTGAAGATATCAGAATGTCGCCTTATTGATGATATTCATAAATTATTGCCGATACTCAAAAAATACAGCGATATCAAATTTTCATCGCTCTTGTTAGTTAAAATATCAGAGTGATAAATTGTCTCCAAATATCATGTCATTATATGGTATTTTACTCAGACAACAAACAGGGGCAATGACCAACTATTTGACTTCTCGCCTAAGCTTGACACTGCAATTTATTTAAATGCAAACCTGCAAATTAAACATCAACTATAATAACACCAAATAGACAATAATTTTGAAAATGGCAAGGAGCCGGATACCGGACACAGGGCAAACCGGCATGGACAAACGCACAGGACATACATGTAACAGATGGACTACCACGTCCATCCAACATAAATTTATGAACCATTTGTTCATAATCGCATGTGGCCACCACAAGGACTACCATGTCCTTACCAACATAAAACACAATGGACTACCACGCCCATGTGTATCCACACAATGGACTACCACGCCCATGTGTATCCACACACAACACCACATGAACACTTGGGGTCCAATGACCCCGATACAAGTCGAAAACCCAACCTCCACAAGTGAACAACCTGTCAACGCACCTTGCCTTAACCATCCAACTATGCACACAGTGCACCTATCAATGAAGTATTTTAAAAACATACACAAATTGTTATTCCCCAAGTTGGAAACCGAGGGGGAAAGGATGGCCCCGAAGAAACCGCCGGGCACCCTAAATCTAACTTTACCATTAATTAACAAAGATAAAGTGTAACCCAGTCCTACTAACACATCAGAAATTCGCCAAGTTGAAAAACGAGGGGGACAGTTAAGATAGCCCGACCGAAACCCGGAAGGCACTATGGTAATAAAATTACATAACCTTGGCCTTTACAAGTAGAAATTACTTGATACAATTTGACCTACAAAATTAAATTATAATACTTCAAATATTTTTCTGTCATTTTCTGCAAAAAATTGCCAAACGCGCAGCACGCGCCCCAAGAAAATTGACAGAACCCCAAACCGCAAACCCACAGGCAAAAATTAAAGAGTATTAATACAATCAGTGAAATTATCACAAAAAACAGCATTGACAGCTTCCGAGAGATGGACACCATCAAACCTAAAGAGTGACAAATCTGACCAAATGAACTGTGGGTGCCGCAAATCCATGCACCTATTTCGCTGGCAGCAAGTGCGCACCACCTATTGATCTTTTTATGCTGCTGCTCCATGCTTTTCTGAGAATGAGCGCCAAAATAAAAAACCCGCGGCAAAATTTAAGACCAGAAAACAAGAGTATGTGGAAACTGAGCGCGAACCCACTCCATGAAAATAGAAATTGACTGGCGAACTGAATAAACGTCAATAGCAATGAGGTCGTTTGTACCCAAGTGTATGATTAGTACTGCTGGTGGAGGGGTATTTTTGGGCATTGATGAAAGTAGGGCCCACGGGTCACCTAACCTGGCCCCGCCTCTACCCCTCCAAAGCACAGGAACACCAACTGGCAAGGAACGCTGGGCCCAACGAATCAGGGAATCCCCCACAATCCACACGCCACCTGCACAAATCCAAAAAGACAACCCAAATGAAGAATTAATTACCCCATGCTAATGCCAGGCAAAGCACATAATGGTTCAGGTCTAATATAAGCAAGTGCTGCATCAGAACGCCAACGGCCCATGCGCTGAATCTCAGCAAGAGGGACCCCCAAACTATGTGCCACTGTGGCAGCACCAATACGAAAAGAATGAACCCGAATCTATAGATCACCCAGGCCACAAAAACCAAGTGCATTCTGAAGTACTGCATTACGTGTTAAAGGTTTTCCACCAAAATGACAAAACAGAGGACCTGAGACTAATGGCCGAAGCTGTATAAAAGCACGTAATGCAGCAACAGGGCAAATAGAAACATCATCTGTACGAACTAGCCTGATTACAAGAGGCCTACCTGACTGACTTGTCTTACATGTTCGAAAAGACACAAGCACAGACTTAGTACCAACTGAACTAAATGCAACATCCGATAGCAGTAAAACTGAGTCCTGAATATGATTTGTTGAATCAGCAGTAAATTCACCCACTCTCATGAACCCAAAAAATGCACACAACATCGCTGCCTTGAATAACAGCTCCTCAAAGCGTGATTCACACACATGAGGTAAAACCCCCAACATGGTAATGAAAATTGGCACTGTAATGGGGGCACGAGTATCCGCAATCTGACGATCGCGACGACAACCCTCCAATAGTTTAGAAACCAAAAAGTTATTTGTGAGATCAGGATAACCATGAAACTTATAATAAAACCCCACCCCAGCTACATAAGTGGCAATAGTGGACGATGCGCAACCCTTGAGCGAGAGCCAAGCAATAAATGCCCTAACCATTGCCGAAGTTACCGGCAGTGTGGGAGCCGGCGACTGCTACCCTGCAAATTCACAAAAAGCACCCCAACCAGTGGAATAGGTTTTGTAAGAATTTTTGGAGAAAGCAACGGACAGCAATCTAGAAATCTCACCCACTACCAAAGGACTGAAAGAGCTGGAATTGGTGTCATCACCAGATCGGCATGGGAGCTGCAGCCCGAAAGCGGTCCATCTGAAACTTGACAAGAATCAGCCAATACTTTAGAAACTCCTGGGACATGCACCGCTTTAAAGACGATATTGTACTTCAGGCAATGTTACACAAACAATCTAACAAGATGCATAATCCTATCACACTGTGATGTTTGACTATTAATAATGTGAACAACTGCAGAATTATCAGATCGGAACTTAACCCGCCGATTTGCCAACAGGGGAACCCAGCACAATGCAGCCACCAGCAACGGGAAAAATTCAAGAAATGCAATAGAAGGTGGGTGCTCGAGTATGCATGATGGCCAACGACCTTGGACCCACTTGCCTTGAAAAAATGCACCGTTACCCTACGGAGGCTGCTTCGTCTGTAAATAACTCTAGAGAATCATCCCATGCACTGCCCAAAATTGGGGACACCCCATTGAAGTGTTCCAAGAACTCTAGCCACATAAGCAAGTCCAGTCTTGCCCCTTTGGACACACGCACCCAGTGGGTTCTCACTTGGAATTGACTTGGGATCCAGCACCTGTGGTGGGTCTTATAGAGTGTACTGTGCAATGAATCTCTTAACGTTATGTCTTAGCCTTTTATATTTATATGTAGTTTAATGATTGCTCTTGGCACCTTTGATAAACAGTCTTCCACTGA
The DNA here is from genome assembly GCA_029582265.1 of Zoroaster sp. YZ-2022. NCBI lineage: Eukaryota > Metazoa > Echinodermata > Asteroidea > Forcipulatida > Zoroasteridae > Zoroaster > Zoroaster sp. YZ-2022. Next base: position 3,770,924 of record CM055816.1, read on the forward strand.
AAGGTCTCCCCAGGTTAAATAAGAACTAAATCAATAAATTGATTTGTGGTTAATTTACCGACTGAAGCTCTAAATGCCAAGTGAAACAAATATAAGGAGAGTATCCCACCTACACCCCTCCTCCTTCGGCCGCACCCCCTGATCGCTTGTGGTTTTTGTGTAATGCTGCAACAATTCAAATTTAATATAATACAACATTAAAAGCAAGTCAATCGAGTGAAAATAAATCTTTAAAAAAATGTTGTTCATTTATTTGACAGCCCGATATGCAATGGCGAATATCGCTTTATTGACACACTCCGCGGCGTTGATGCTAGTGTTGGGCCAAGCGTAAGTGGTGCCGTGGGCCGTGGAAGCACGGGGGACATCCAGCGGGCCGGCCACGGTGAGTCCCGCCAAGGACCCACGGACGACAGTTGGGCCGAGCGTCAATGGTGCCGTGAGCCGTGGAAGCACGGACGGAGTCCAGCGGGCAGCGATTTTTTTCTGCAAACAAGAATTGCCATCCCGCGATATTTCAGCCAATCAGATGTCTTATACATTCGTCTTCTTAAATAACGTGTCATGTGATTGGCTGAAATATTGTGGGATGGCAATTCTTGTTTGCAGAAAAAACAATCGCCAGCGGGCAGGCCTTGGTGAGCCCCGCAACCAACTGTCTGTTGAGTTTTATGACTTGACTTTTGTGGTTACACATTTCCCTCCCCCACAATCAATTGAAACCACTTTGTTGACCTGTTTAACCTACTTGTAACCAATCTAGAAATTAGTGTACATGGTCTTACACATGTAACAAGTGAATTGACTTCAGTGTAAATGAACCCAACCATGATCCTTTGTTAACAAGAAAACAGAATCAATCTGCATTTATAATAAATGTACTCTCTGTATGTACGATTTAGTGACAGTTCAGAATGGGTGACATTCAGGGGTTGTCATTGGAATCGGTAATTTTGGAATAAAATGTCTGCCCCCTCCCCCCAAGTTCTTGGTGATGACATGTACTGCCACTGGTGATGAACCAACACATTTTTTTTTGTTATTCTTTGGTCTATCATTGCAGAGAAATTTCAGAGAAGTTCTAATTTATGTGAATGAGGAAAATAATATGTCACAGTGAACATGCTGTAAAAAATAATAAGAAGGTTTTATAAGTAGATGGACCAAGAATAAAGTATTTGAAAATTCAGATAAGTTCTAATTTATGCGAATGGGGAAAATAGTGTATATTTTTGGAGTAGCTGGACCATTAAAATTGAAAATGGCATTGGTTTGTTTTCAAAATTGCACACAATTATTCTTGACAATAATAATAATAATAATAATAATGAACATTTGTAATGCGCCGGTATCCGTCAAAAGAGACGCTCATGGCGCAGTGACACATTAGAGTAAACAATAAAACAAAATACATGGTAAGAACAATGCAATATAAAATTACAAGGAACAATGATTGTAAAAAGGCTGACTGGCCCTGGTCAGAATATGCTAGACAAAGACGATATTCTGACAAGGAAAAACCCTGCATACACAACCATGCAAACAAGGTTGATTTGCAAAAAATATAAACATATAAACACCGCAGCGATATTCTTGACATATTAAACAAACAAAAACTTATAAATACATCATCATGAAAGTCAATAGTTAAACATAAGTAAATTATACATTAATTTTCATCAAATGAGTTTTGAGAGCAGTTTTAAATGAAGCAAGAGATGGAGATTGTTTGACATGCTCAGGTAAATCATTCCACAAAGAAGGAGCAGCAGCAGCAAAAGAACGTTTTCCCCAGGATCTCTTTGTCAATTTCTTACTCAGAAGAAGTTTATGATGTGATCTCATGAAATTACGATTTGAGTGATACGGTTGAAGTAATTCTGATAAATATGATGGTGACATATGAATGGAAGAGCGGTAAACATACATTAAGATTTTGAAAACAATCCTGTCCTTAATCGGGAGCCAATGAAGATCTCGCAATATTGGTGTAATGTGTTCTCTTGGTTTAGTCCGGGTTACAATTCTAGCAGCTATGTTTTGAAGACGGGACAGACGATAAATTTGTGTATCTGGTAGACCATATAAGAGTGAATTGCCCATGTCCAGGCGGGAGGTGACATACGCATGTACAAGTTGTTCCGTAGCCTCTTGAGAGATGTATTTTCTGATGAGGCCGATGTTGCGCAGATGAAATGAGGAACATTTAGAAATTGAAGAAATATGATCATTAAGTGACATGTCACAATCGAATATAGCGCCCAAATTGCGAACTCTAGTAGATGTAGATATCTTGGAGGTGGCAATACATAGATGAGGAATTTTTACTTTTTCACGCTGCTGTTTTGATCCAAATATAATAAACTCAGACTTGTCATCATTTAATTTTAAGAAATTAGAAGACATCCAGTTACGAATTTCATCAATACATGATTCAAGTCGACGTATAGCAGTGTCAGCTTCAATTTGATCAGGGTTAAATGAGATGTATATTTGTGTGTCATCAGCATAAAAATGGTATTGCAGATTATGTTTCCGAATGATTTTCCCAAGGGGACCAGTGTAGATAGAAAATAGTACAGGTCCAAGAACAGACCCTTGTGGCACACCGAAAAGCAGCATGGTAAGTACTGAACATTTGTTTTTAATTTGAACACACTGTGATCTGTCGGTGAGATACGATTCAAACCATTTCAGAACTATTCCATCAATACCAAATGATCGAAGTCGTTGCAATAGAATACGGTGGTCGACAGTATCAAAAGCAGCTGACAGATCGAGTAGTACCAACGCAACAAGTCTGCCATTATCCATAGCGGTAAGTACATCATTTTCTAATCGAAGTAGAGCAGTTTCAATACTGTGGTTGGCACGGTAGGCAGACTGGCAATTATCAAGAAGGTTGTTGCTTTGAAGAAATGGAGAGACTCTAGCAAGTACAACACGTTCAAGTAGCTTTGAAAGGAAGGTAAGGTTAGAGATTGGGCGATAGTTTTCAAAGTGTCAGTGTCAAGAGTAGGTTTCTTTAGAAGTGGTCGTACAATTGCAGATTTTAAGGATGATGGTACAATTCCGTTAGCAAGTGACTGGTTTACAATATGAGTTATAACAGGTACTATTGTATCTGCACAATCTTTCAATAAAGTTGTTGGTATCGGATCAAGATCACAGCTTTTAGATGTAGATTGTAGAAGAATCCGGCGTATTTCTTCTGCAGTTGCAGGTTCAAAATATAGAAGCTTTGGATGCGAACAATTATCTATTCCAACACTGATGGGCACATGAGAAGGAAAAGCATCACGGATGTTTTTAATTTTATCATGGAAGAATGTGGAAAATTTGTCAGCAAGCTCTTCTTCTGAAACACAGGCAGGGAGTGGGGAGGTTCTTTTATGGTGAAGAAGTTGATCCACCACTTGAAAAAGTTGCTTTTGGTTAGATGAGCAATCCTTTATTAGTGTAGAGTAATGATTCTGTTTAGCTTTGCGAATGAGCTTGTTGACAAGATTCCGCTGGTCACGATACAGCTGGCGGTTGATTTCAAGACCGGAAGTACGCCATTTATGCTCTCGTCGACGACGCTCACATTTTGCATTAGTGATTTCTTGATTATACCAAGGTGTGTTTGGTCGTATACGAATTGTTCGCTTTTTGGACGGTGCATGGTTATCCAAAATAGATGCAAGAACTGTGTTGTAATTCTGAATATTTTTACAGATGTTAGTGCTATCTGAGTTCAGGAACAAATCAGAATTCTTAATGTCAACACAAAAAGAAGCAATATCAATATTTTTCACATTTCTTGTTGTTATAATGTTTGTAGGAACTTTTGGTTTCTGAATGGCAAGATTGCAAGTGATGGCATAATGATCAGAAAGCCCTTCTTGTACAGATATATTTGAAATGGGAAGATCATCAGAGGAACGAGTAATTAACAAATCTAAGGTGTGTCCATGTTTATGCGTACAGGATGAAATATGCTGGTGAAGTCCAATAGATGATAACAAATCCTTAAACCGGGTAGCATCAGAGTCAGGGGTTGTCAACATGAATATTAAAATCGCCTGCAATGATGAGTTTAGATCGGTTCAGAATATAGGAGTCAACAAGGTCGTTAAATTCACACAGAAATTGACTAAATGTATATGCAGTTTTTGGTGGTTTGTATACAATGATGAGAGAGATTGAAGTTGAAGAGGATGATAGCTCAAGTTCAAGAGATTCAAATGACTGAAATTTTCTTTGGTTGGTAACTTTAACTGGCAGTCCAGACTTTGACAGAAATGCTACACCACCACCTTTTCTATTAAGGCGGGGTACATGATGAAAAACGTATCCACTAGGAGTAATATCGCCAATAACAGTCAGGTCGTCAGGGCGGAGCCATGATTCACATATCGCAACTGCATCAAAATTATTCTCAAGAACAAGATCAAGAAGTTCGACAGTTTTATTCCGCACAGACTGTGTATTGAGCAGGCAAAATTTAACTTGTTGCTGGATATATCCATGGTGAGCAGTGGTTTGGTCTGTACTTTCAGTAGGCTTAGTATTCAAGTTGGAGTTATGACTTCCAACTTGGTTTAATATAGGTTTGGATCTATCAGTAGGTTGATTTTTCTTTTGTCCGGGTTTTTTCATTCCAGCTTTGCGGCCCCTTGGTCTATATTTTATGCCTAGATCACTAATGATTGACCAAGTAGAAGGGGAAAGTTAGTATTTTCCATTAAGTTCAAGGAGCTGACTTCTTGAGTAAACCAAGTTTGAACAACTTTGATGAGTAGCTGTATGATTGTTAGTAGTTGAGGATGTGTAATAAATTAAAAAAATGTTCTCGCACGAAACTCACATCAAAAGAGAAAGGTAATTAAGGAAATTGCCGAGTCTCTTATACTCATATAGTTTCATGTGATTGTGAGAGATGTCTCAGAGAGGCCTCAGGGAGCAGGACCTACAAGTACATGCATTGTGTCATGAATATTGTGCATTTTTCCCGTGAACTAATTGGCTATGTAAGTTGATTTGTATCTGAGAAGGGTAACAAATTAAGGAAAAGTGCAGTAAACAATCACTACTAGCAGTACTACACTCACTAGGCTACTTATTTAATTTGTGCACAAACTGAAGATTTTTGAAGAAAACAAAAATTACAAAATATGGCATAAATTTTCTACTGAAAAATTGCCATAACCTTAACAACTGAATGTTCCTATCCTTATTTATATTCTAAATGTTAGAAAAGGGGCGAGTTGTTTACTGTCCAAAGTATGTTCACGTAACTAACGTTAGTCGTTAGTTAAACAGGCACAATGCAACGACGAATGACCAGCGAACCGACGCTTAAAAAATGGCTTTTCTTGTATAAAAACACGAAGATAAATACAGGAAATTCTCTTAAAAACTAACTTCAAGATACTTACCCTTTACGACTGTGTTGGCGATCCATTCTTTCACGAAATCGAAGACCTATTTGTTGGGTCAAAACGAGTCCAACGAGTCTAAAAAATGACGTCTGGGCCATGGGCACCATACACGCAAACAGCGTCGATATCGATTGTACATGTAGCTCCATTGTAACCAAAGATAGTGTAGCGCCTCATATTGCGCCTTGCGGCGCTATACGATATTTGATTCTTTCATGCAACGTAACTGAAACGTTTTAAATTTGATTTAAAAAACTTTTATTTAGCGTAATTCGACACCTGATGACATAATCATGACGTCACAGCGAATGGTTTCGTCAGATTGTTATGTTTTGTTTATGTGTTAAGTTTGAAGGCTGTATATGCTTAGCAAGGATGCCTTTGTTGCCGGACAAGCGCCACTGAGAAGAAGGAGAAGTAAAAAAAAAAAAAAAACAGTACAAAAACAATAGGTGTTCGCGCTGCGCGCTCGAACACCTAAACAGTACAAAAACAATAGGTGTTTGCGCTGCGCGCTCGAACACCTAATAAAATTGGTAATTTTTTACTGGCAGTATCACTTTGTTGCAGTGAGCGATGTGTTTATTAATCAGACATTAAAGAAGTTAAAAGGAGGTGTCTATCTAGAGCTCATTGATCTTAGAGCGGCATATGATGAATTTCACAACAAGGCGATGAAATTGACTGACATCCTGAGAGCGATGTATTATGGGACTACGGCCAAAGTCAAGGGTGACAAGCGGGAATTTGCTACCCAGACTGGGTGTAGACTGGGTGTAGACAGGGTGCCCAGGAATCCCCGGCAGTGTTCAAAATATACCAAGATACTGTCCTCAAATGCGCAGATTACGAGAAAAAAAATACTCAAAAATACCCAGACGCTAGGCTAGAATACCGGTACAAGATCCCCGGCGATGGTGTTGTAGTGGTTGAGACATGTGCGTTGGAACGCGGTGATCGTAGGTTCGAATCCCACCCGTGTAAAACAATTGTGTGTTTTTCTCCGCAGCACTCGGGAAACACTGAGTATACAATACTTATCACACGTTAGGGTAAATCTACAATAATATTGTATTATTTTTCCCCGAAATAAATGTTCTTTAATTCAACCTTTGGACGCCATTTCATGTTTGGGAAACAAAACCAAACACCCCTCCAGGGAAAAAATAATAATACTATTGTAATAATAAAATTAAATTAAAAACTGAAATAAAATAAAATTCACAAAGACAGACAAGAAGCGCATGGATAAAATGGGCATGTCGCTCACAAATACTACAAGGGAATTAAGACAATCCCGGTCAAATCTCGCTGCCCCCCCCCCCCGGCCCACTGACAATGTTGGCTCTCATTCCAAGGTCTGTGCTCCGGCTGGAGATAACAACATTGGTGGGGGGAGCGGGGGAGCAGCGGAGCGGGGGAGCGGGGGACAGGGGAGGGTATGTTTATTGTCACGTGTCCCAACTATTTTGGCAGCGTGTGATGTGAATCATATAGGTAAACAGCCAAAGTCAGAATCCATCAATAGACATATTTAATCTTAGTATCCCATGCGTATCCAGCGATTTAGGTAGATACTAAATTTGCACTTCATCTCCCCTGCAGGCATGTAACTTGTCTATTAATATGTCTATGTGATACATCCTGATGTTTCATATGTGATACGTGTCCATACCAAAAGCAAACAGTATTCCAATGGACAGTCTTTCAATTTAATTTTCAATTTAAGTTTATTTCTATCAAAAATAAGAGTAGCTCGGGCAGAATAATTTTACAGGATGTTTGACAAGTATGATTTTGGTGAATTTAAAATAATTGTTTGACAAGATGGCTTAATGTAAAGCACACGCCTAAAGGATGTAGGTAGATCGTCTCAGACAAATGTTGGGGAACTTTGAGAAACTACCGCTTCGTATAACGGCTATACCAGTCCTGTGAACATATATTTCTTTTCAACTACGTAGGCCTACCGTACTTCTGCCTATTATCGCTGCCATTTTCCTTAGATGACAGGGCTTAGTGTACTTTTGCTTTGCGTGCAAACAGGATTTGTTGAATCATTTCCCCCAAAAAATACAAACGACAGTCATAATGAGGGTACAAAGGTTATTCTATCAACGCCCAAAACCTACTGAGAATTTGTATTCAATGTATGTATTCAATGTATTTGCGAGCATAACTCATGATCTAAGTATATAATACAGAAATACCCCGTAAAGCATAAACATAGTTATGGTTTGGTGATATTGAATTTGTGCCCCAGGCACTAAGTACCTGTGCTAGTGTGTGTGAATTAGGGCTGTGCCGGCTATCCGGATACCCGACCGAAACTGTCATTACCCGGTTCCATTTTTCGGTTCCAATTACCCGTAAAATTCGGACTTAACATTTGAGCGGAGTGAACAGAAATCTGTCACTCTTGAATAATGTAATGTTTACACTTTTACAGACAATTATCTTTAAATTAAAGAGATTACACTACAATAAAGCCTTTGTAGTATTTTAGGGACATTTTCCATACATTTTTCTCCAACTGTTTGCGATACATTGTATCGAGGCTGCAAAGGGCCTGGCAGCGGCTGCTTCAAACAACTTATCAAACCAGCAGCACAGGAGGGAATATTTGCCTATTGTTTTAATGATATTGAATTTGTGTGGAAAAGAGCAGAATGAAGTCGAACTCCTTTGAATTATGTTATACTAGAAATAATGCTCTTTGTTACATTCATAATAATGAGCTGAAGTTCGATTATTAATTTTCCCCTTTATACAAGGGGTAAATGTTGGGTTGCTTTGCTCTGATTAAATTTGACTTAATTTAAATTTGTTTTGCTTTTTTTCTTTTTTTCGTGACTATATTGTCACTCTAAATTGTATATATTTGTGTTGTACATATGCTAGGCATTAGTTAGAAAAATTTACACTAACGCGTTAGTGGATGTATTGCTGCACACATATAGAGTAACGGTGTCATGATGTTTTTATGTTTGTTTCACTATTTTACAAGTATATTTGGGCCCTAATATTTTTTTTTTAATTTGTGGGTGGGGGGGGGACGATGGGGAAGGAAGCACACATACTGTACACATACTGTACAAATTATTCTAGTAACAGATGCTTTATTTACACCATTTACATGTAGCTCTCACTTACATCAATAAAATCCACACAACTAGATGCATAAAAGCTGTTCTACAACCAACCAGTGGCGCAGCAATCATCAACAGTGTGTGTGCGTGTGCAAACTGGTGTGTGTATTTCAATACACCCACTCGCTAAGCTATTCTTGTGTACACTACAAAACATACACAGACCCTATGCAAACAGATCATTATGCGAGATTTCACATGTAACCCGATACACCTTCAACTCCAGCACCCTCCTACATGTAGAGTGGGTCAAAGGTGACAAAGTCAAGTGGTGTCAGATTTTTTGGTCGAGTATTAAAGGGGCAGTGCCAAAAAAAACACTTTTTGAGAACTGGAGTACATCCACTCCCTCCTAGCAGGGTTCCAGTTACCTATGTTAATGCCATTTAATGGCAATTTATTTATTGAGTAATATTGTTATTGTTGATTCCTGTCAATGTATATGAAGATGTGAAATAAAAGGAGTCGTATAACTCCATTCAAAAGAAAAATAAATAAATAAATAAATAAATACTTTTTTTTAAAACTTTTCCAAGGAAAACTTTATTTCAACATTCTTTGAAATAACAGCATATATACAAATATATACAATGTTAAAAGAATCCAACAGGGCATGGAATCCAACAGGGCATGGAATCAGAGTGCTAGTTTTTATATTTAACTCAATGACTAAAAGGATTCGTTTACACGTTTCGTGAATTTGAAAATGTTTAATGATTGTTTCAGGTACACATGTAACATTAAACGTGTAAACGTACTAACCCCAGCAGGTACCACAATTTTCATTTATTAAAGAATTAGGTTCCTAGCCAGAATACCTATAGGGGGTTAGGGTTTTAATGATATTCTTGCATCAAGGATATAAACTAATTATTTGATTTTGCCCTGCACTGACATCTGTACATGAATCACTGTACTCGGACCAAAATTAATTAATTTATCTTATTTACTGAATTGCATCCAGTAAGAAAAATTAACAATGGGCTGTATTGTTGTTTGTACATGGGTGGAGCATAATGTTTGAACATATGAAGTTTTCTGGGATTTTGTATAATTTACTCACCGAAATGTAATTTACATTCATTTCTCAGCTTTATTTTTATTTGTAATATTTTTATTAATTGTATTTATTTAATATATTTTAATGCATTTAATTGTTAATGTTATGTTACGTTAAACTACAATCTGAATCCCCCTGGTTCAATGATGATATTCGTGCTGCAAGGAAAATCCGCCGTCAACTTATTAAGCGAAAATGGCATGACAATGGGAAACTTCAAGTACATCGGCAAGAATACTGTAACAAACGTGATATTGTGAAGAACATGATTAACCAGGCAAAAATAGCTCACTACTTATCTCTTGTGGAAGAGAGCTCTGGCGATCAGAAAAAAAAACTCTTTAACATTGTTGAAAAGCTGCTTCATAAACCCAAAACTCCAGTGCTTCCATCTACACACTCCGACCTTGCAAATGCATTTTCAAACTTTTTTGTCACAAAAATTGAGAATATCCGTCGTTTTTTTCTCCCAGTACCTGCCATTCTATCACAAACACCGCCACGCAAGGATCTACATTGTAGACTGTCTGTGTTTGAGCCTACTAGTACTAGTGTTACGGAGATCAAGAAACTCATGATGGTCGAAATCTCCGTAATTGTCATAATATTTCTACCATCCCCAATAGAACCAGTCGTTTTAAAAATAGCCCTGTTCCGTACTTCATTGGTTTATTAAATTCTAAATAAGTCCCCCTTTTTTTTAATTTTTTTTATTGTGTGAGTTGTTCGGAAGGGTTTGTTTGTTTTTTTTTTTTTGGGGGGGGGGGGGTCCTTTTACAAGTTTTTATTTTTATTTTTATTTTTACTGTTTTATTTGAATGCTCTGTGGGTGCTTTCTTTCTGGTGCAATTCCCTTTTTTTTGTGATGTGTTATTTTGTAATTTTGACTGTTGTTTTTACACTAGTTTAATCTGCTTTTCTTATATTAATTACTTTGGTGTTAATATTTGTGTATTTTTATATTTTTAATAACTCTTTTGACTGTTGTACTGGCGTTACAATTTGACCTTCGTGTCACGATAATTGTCATTTTTAATAAAATTCAAATTCAAAATTCAATTCAATGAAATCGCCATCAAAATCATGTAAACTTGATCCAGTACTAACTTCGCTAATAAAACAAAATATTGATGTGTTTGCTAAGTACATCACAATTATTGTAAACAGATCTCTTTCTTCCGGTTGTTTCCCTGCCTGATAGTCAGAAAGTTGCTCATGTTAAACCACTCCTGAAGAAACCCAATTTGGACAAGGAAGTTTTCAAGAATTACCGACCGGTAGCGAATTTAAAGTACCTTGGAAAAACAATCGAGCGAGTTGTTTCATCACGGATCTCTGACCATGTTCATGCTAATAATCTGTCGGACACATTTCTATCAGCCTATAAACCATTTCATGGAACGGAAACTGCTCTTCTCCGCGTCAACAATGACATTAATTTTTATCTGCCATGGATGATGGAAAAATCACTGCATTAATTTTGTTAGACTTAAGCGCCGCTTTTGACACAGTCGATCACAAAATCCTTCTCTCCCGCCTTCAATATGATCTTGGAATACATGACACAGCCCTGGATCACGTCAGCAATTGTCTAAAGTTTCTCTTCCATTTATTACAATTGGTGACTCACAGATAACCCCCTCATCACAAGCACGTAATTTGGGTGTTATATTTGACTCGACAATGACTTTAAAACCTCATATCTCCAACATTGTTCGCATATCATCATTTCATATCAGAAATATTAGCCGAATTAGGAAATACTTGAATAAAAGTGTTGCTGAACAAATTATACATGCGTTTGTCACATCACGGCTCGGTAACGGGAATGCTCTCCTTTACGGTCTCCCGCAGATTCAAATATCTCGTCTTCAGCACATACAAAACACAGCAGCTCGTGTTGTAACTTTGTCCAGGTCATGCCATATCACGCCAATCTTGAAAGTACTGCACTGGCTTCCTGTTTCACAGATAATTGTTTTTAAACTTATGCTAATTGTTCACAAATCTTTCAATAACATTGCCCCAATTTATATTTCTGAACTGCTTAAAGTCTACACTCCATCACGCAATTTGCGCTCCAGCAACATGTCACTCCTAAAGAAACCAACTTCAAAACGGAACTGGGGTGATGGGTCTTTTTCTGTCGCGGCTCCGAGACTCTGGAATCATCCTCCAACTAAACTCAAATCTTGTCATAGTATAACCAGATTTAAGTCGATGCTTAAAACTCATCTTATGTCACAACTCTTCAAAGATGATGTATATTTGTAATTGCATTGTAGGTAAATGTATCTCGGAATATATTTTTGTTCCTATGCTATCATTGTATATATTCATGTTTTTTCTTTGTTTCCGCGCCTTGAGCGCCCAGCAGGGTGGATATGTGCGCGTTACAAATCTTTATTATTATTATAATTATTATAATTATTATTATAATTATAATTATAATTATAATTGTGGGAATTAAAGTATTTTTCGGACCTTCTATACAAGTTTAAGAGGTCCAAACCTTTTATCGGATCTTTGTTATCAAGATTGTGGCATCTGGTCACCCAAATAGTGTTATGTAATTTAGCCGTTATGAATAAAGCCATCTCAGACATTTGTTTCCCGTATCCCAGAATTCTGTTACTGTCATTAAGGTATTAAAGTTTGTTCCCAGTATAAATTCTAAGTATATTTTCAACAAAGAGCCAAGAATCAAGAGTTTTAATGCAGTAAATGAATAAATGTTCCAGGGTTTCCATTTCTGTTTTACAGAGACCACACTTTAAATCAGGAGTCTTATCCATTTTATGTAACATATCATTTGTGGGAAGTATTCTGTGTCTCAAACGAAACCAAAGATCTCTATCTTGGTGGTCCATACTTTTGCTATTTGCTTTCAACCAAATTTCGTCCCAGTCTAATGGGGTGCTAATATTTAGTTTAAAATTCCATTTTGATTCAGAGGTAGGTGGAATAAAATTTCTAACAATCATATTCTTGTAAGCCATTTTACATTGAATTTTAGATACATGAACATAGTTTTCTTCAATTCCATTCATATTAACTGACAAATAATTACAAAAATGATTAGCTGGACCCGGCCTAGTCTCTTTAAAAAAATTAGGATTAATATGTTTACTTAAGTTACCCATAATTTTTACATTTTAAGGCTAATTCTCTGAAGTGAATTAACGTATTATTTACAGTAACCTGTCCAAGTACCATAATCCCTGCTGGTTTAAGAATTTTTGAATCAAAAATGTTTTGACCATTAGTAATAATAGAATTGTTCCACAACGGCATATCCATGACTTAATTAATACAACTGGGCTCAAATTGAATATGGCCGCCCAATTTAACATAAGAGTCAATCACGTCTTTATAAAAGGTAGGAATATTTGGACTAATCTTTTTGGGGTTGTTAAAAATATACCAACCAAGGTTGTCGCGGCCGCTAGCCTTGTTAATCCAGAATTCAAATAAAATTTTCCATTTTCCATTTAGCTGAGTGAACTTACTTAACCATTGTAATTTAAGGGCCATTAATTTATAAGTGATATTAATTACACCAGTACCACCTTTTTTACCAGGCCCACAAATCGTTTCTCTTTTAATTTTGTGCGGTTTTCCGAGCTAGTAAAAATTCCAAATGATATCGTTAAGTTTTTTTCTCAAGTGTTCTGGGCACGATATTACCGAGCCATAATATGATAACATACTTCCAACTAAAGAATTTACAACTATGGCACAGCCTTTTATTGTTAAGGATCGACCTTTCCATCTATTAAGCACATTTTTGATTTTATTAAACCTCCCATCCCAATTTTCTTCAGGATCAACCTCGTTTCCAAAAAATACACCCAAAATTTTCAATTTGTGTCTAGACCAAATAAAATTACCCGGGTTATCAACCTCATTTTTCCACATCCCTAACCAGAGCCCTTGAGTTTTACTTTTATTAATTTTGGACCCTGACCCTTCACTGTAAGTGTATAAAATATTTAGTTCATGAAAATCATTAGGATCGGTGATAAACATACTAATGTCATCCGCATGTTGGATGATCTTAACAGATGCATTATGCATCGGCAATTGAACACCTTTAATACAATTATTGTTACGTATAAGGTTAGCTAAACCTTCAGCACATATTGTGTACAATGATGGAGAAAGTGGACATCCCTGACGAATCCCTATGGTGATCTTAATGGGCTCCGTAAAAAAATTGTTTATGTTAACCGTCGCTAAAGGATTACTATACAACATTTTGATAAAATCGATAAAATTGGCAGGGATCCCCATCCTCTCCATCATTGCATACATATATCTCCATTCTATTCTGTCAAAAGCCTTTTCCTGATCGATATTAACAATAGCAGCTTTACCGTTATTTACATTAATATAATCAATGGTGTCTCTAATGGTCATTAAACTCATTTGGATATTCCTTCCTTGAACTCCGCATGTTTGTTCTTTAATTAAAAGAGGCATAATTTTACTCAAACGCTTATTCAGGGCTTTAGCAATAATAATTTTATAATCAACATTTAGAACACTTATGGGCCTCCAATTTTTGAGATTCTCTCTTTCACTTCTGTTTTTAAAAATGAGTCTCACTAAAGCTAAATTCATGGAGCGGGGCAACCGCATAATATTAGTTTTACAATAATTAACCACATCCATAAAATCATTATTAAAAATATACCAATATTTCAAATAAAATTCAACCGTGAGGCCATCCATTCCAGGAGCTTTATCTCGTGCCATTTATTTAAGTGCAACAAAAAGTGCGTTCATACTGAGATCATTTTCCATGTCTATAGCCTTTTCATTTCCTAATTCCATTGGGTCAACCTCATTAAGAATTGTTGTCATATGAAAATTGTTAGTTTGATTAGATGTGAACAATTCACTGTAGAAGTTATGCGCATGCTTCAACATGGATGAAGGTTTGTTAAAAATATCGCCCTGGTCATTTTGAAGAAAGCTGATGGCATTATTCTGGTGTTGTTTGGCTGCTGAAAAAAAATTTTGCTGGGTTTTTCCCCTTCCACTTTGTGTTTGGTATGAAGCCATAACTTAGCCTTCTCCCACTCTTGGTACTCATACCATTTAAGTTGGCTTTCAATATCGTTTAATTCATTTTTATTATCCAAAGTAGGATTGTTACAAAGAAAATCATACCGTTCTTGAATCTGGCGCTTAACTCTATTGATTTTGTATGTTTTAGTAATGTCATAGTCTTTAATTATTTCTTTAAGTCTGTTCTTTCCAATATCCCACCACAGCGCGATATTGTCATAATCATTTTTTTGTTTTGGCCACAAAACCCAAAACCACTCAATTCTTGTTTTACAGCTATCTTCAGACATAATTTCTTTTCTACAAACCCACCTACCTGGCCCTGTTTGAATGGATTGATTTTCAAGGCGCATAATAAGTGCTTTATGATCTGAAAGGAAAGTGGTTTCAGCAGATATTTCTTTGATTATGCATCTCAAATTCTCAGAGGCCAAGATGTAATCTATGCGACTGGTTTGTCTTAAGGCTTTATGATAAAATGTGTGTCTCGGCTCAGGGTAAAACGTTTTTTCCACATCAAAAAGATCATTAGCTTCAATAAAATTATGAAATATTTTGGCACTTTGGTCTTGCTTGTCATGATCGCTATGGCAATTAAAATCACCGGTTATAATGTAATTATCCGTGTGTTTACAATTAGTTGTTACAAAAAATTCAAAATCTTTAAGGAAGATTTTCCTTTCGGTAAGTATGTTAGGTGCATAGACGGAAAACACAGTAATATTTTTTTCTTTCATCTGTATTTCCGCTTTAACGCATCTCCCTTTATTGTCCCTTTGATGATTAACAATATCAAATCCGCTTTTGAAGGAAGTTAAAAGAGCAACCCCTCTGCTATTACTTTCCCCATGGCTAAAGATAATATTACCCCCCCCCCCCCCATTGCTTGCGCCAAATATTTTCATCAGATTGTACACTGAGTTTCCTGCAGACAGACAATGGATATTTGTTTCCTTGTAAGATAATTAAAAACCATATCTCTTTTCAGGTCATTTGTGAGACCGTTAACATACGGTGTGGATCTCTGTGGTTGAGATGATACGCCACTTCCTCTTTTATTCATGTACCTTGGTACACCTTTCCGGGTATATAGGGTATACCCGTCGTCTGTTGGAGTTTCTTCTGCATCTTCGTCTTCCATCTGGTATTCGTCGACTCTTGGTGATTCCTTTAACCTTGATTGTGCTACTTCAGATATCTCTGCAACCATACTTGCCCATGTTTTTTTTTGGTTTGTTGGGTTCTTTATCAGATTGTTGTCCTTGGTCTGTCAATGCGTCGCTCTTTTTCGTTTTCATTCTGTGATCTTCCTGAGTGGAATTCTTTGAAGTATTGCTCTTAGGAATGACGGTTTCTTTCCTTTTGTCTGCGCTCGTTTCCTGTGGGGTTTTCTCATTCATTACTACAATCATCGGCTGCTGTGGACGAGATGATTGGATGCCTGGTGAAGTTTTACTGTCTTTCTGTTGTTTAGTAGGGTCTCTTTTCTTGACATTATCTTTTGGGGGTTTTCCTTGATCCGGATTAAACTCTCTTGCGATTGGCGTTTCGTCCAAATCGTCATAATCTGAAACGTCGTTTTTGTCGCAATCTATGCGGGCTTCCTGATCATTGTTCTCTTGATCGTCAGACTCTTGGTCATCAAACTCATGACCGGCAGAGTCATGACCGCCCGAGTCATGACCGTCGGCCTCATTGTCCGAAACAATTTCGACCCGCTGATCTCCTTGTTCCCTGTGTTCTTCTGCTCTATGGTCTCGACTGCCGCAAATGAAGCATCGACCTCTCAATTCACAATTTCTAGCGAAGTGTCCCGTTTGGTGACAAATTTTACAAGTTTTGGGTTGCCCCTTATACTTGATAGGGAGAGAGAAACCGCCAACTTTGATGTAACTTGGGATGGATTTCTTTAAGTTCTTTATTAGTAGGCTTCTTACCCCTGTTTCTATTGCTGTGTTGAAGTCGTGTACTTGGCGCTGAATGTTGACGACTGTACCAAAGGCCGATAGAATGCTGATGACTGTCTGGTCGCTCATCTCGTACGGGACTTTGGCGTAGACTACTACCGAGTCATGTACATTTGCTCTTTCACATGGAATCAGCAGACCGTGTAAAGGTAGCCCTCTCTGGGCTATCACCTCACTATGCTTTTCATTATCAAAGATCACATTGTACCATCCATTGTCCAATGACGCGATGCATTTAATGCTGTCGCCCTGTACTATATTCAGCTCTTTTCTAATGGCTTTGTCGATATCGCGTGATGTGAGTTCCTCCAGTTGTCGGGCATTGAAGCGAATCGTGTTCGGCCTCCGCAATGTCTGGTTGTTCATGGCGGCCCTGTACGATATCATGGTGCCAAACAAGATGGCGTCGGGCTAATTTAGCCCAAAAAAGGCAAGTTTAAGAAAGGCCTGAAAAAGGCCTATCCTACAGGTAAAACAACTCTAGAAATGTTTTTTACGGATGGCTTTTCTACCAGAACGTCAGCTCGCTTTAAAAGGGAGGAAACAACCGATAAGTAGCAACAACAAAAAAACAAGAAACGGGAGCCGAGGTGACACACGTCTTTGCTACTCGGAAGCTATTATTTATTTATTTATTTATTTATTTATTTATTTATTTATTTATTTATTTATTTATTTATTTATTTATTTATTTATTTATTTATTAATAATACACAACCCGTTGAGTCCACCTTTTAAACGTATCGACTTGACCTTGCACACCAGTTTAGTCAGCCTTCGTAGTCATTGGCTACGCTGCATAACTTCGGCTGATTGTATGTGATCTCATGTGACCTCACGGTCGTTATTCGTTGCTGTTTTTAACCCCAGATAATGACATAATTTTGGAACGCACCCAAAATGTGTGTGTTGTTTGTATTTCAGATTCATCTGCGGGTATCGTAGTCAGTCTGGCTTCGGCCCTGATTGTTAGCTTGGCCAACGGCTTCGCTTAGTTATATGTTTGTTCAGTCTTAGTGGGACAGGAGGGTTCGAAGCCCTACGACTTTAGGTGCGATGTGATCGCCCTGCCCCGGGAGCCAACCATGTCGTCTTGTCTGGCTCCTAAAATAAAAAAGTAGGGCTAATCGAAACGTATCGAATAATCCGTGAAGTCCCCATGGTTCTCCCTGAACCATATTTCTCACTTAGCGACAGCAGAGAATAACGAGTTGCCCAACTTTGGTTCTCCCTTGAACCATTCTCACTTTAATAGCGAAGGTTGAGATACGAATTATGCGATAAGGTTCTTTTCAGAACCTGTACTTTAGCTTCTCGATAGTTGAGATAAATACATGGTGTTAACGCAAACCGAAACGATATCAACCCTCGTACCCTATTTACACTCCTGGGTTAAGAGAAGCAATTACAATGTCTGAAATACAGTAGTAGGCCTGTCGAAAAGTAATTGGGAAATTATTTTACTATTCTTTTTTTTTTTTAAATGGTGCCAGAGATACGTAGCAGTGCATCGTACTTATGTCCTAATTGCTGGCAACCAGGAGTATAAATAGGTACCATCAAAAGCTGGGGTCAACTTGCGATAGACTGGCAACCTATCCAGGGGAAATTATTCTCAAACAATAATGACAGCTGGCAAAATATTTCAATTAATGCATGATACTATCATTCACGTTAAGGTAGTTAGATGAACACCATGGTGGATTTTCTTGTTTTAATTGGTTTAGTGCATCGGAAAGGAAAGAGAACAGAAACGGAGACATTTTAAGACAAAAACAGCAAAATGCTAAATCTCAATTTTAAGAAATGTTGTTAACAGGTTAAGATTTTTTTCTTGCCCCAGACGTATATATGAGTAAATAACATAAATGGTGATATGGCCATGTGTATTGTCTGCCTTGACTCTTCTTCTAGCCGTCAACCGAGTGACGTCACATTATTGCTTGTACGAATGAAAAATATGGGAAACAAACAAGTCAGGTATTGTCCGTTCAATGCGTGCAACCTCTGATCGACGTGGGACTGCTGCATGCCGCACGTCTTCCACCGATCACACCATCCACCAGACGGCACTGCATGGGCAGTCATGTGCAGCCAAGTACGTGTGGCTCGACACAGTGATCGCGCGGGCCAAACAGAGCTTCCGAGGCCATCGAGTCGGTTCCGTGGCATCTTTTTCAGCGTCCATGTTTCCGCGCCAAGAAGCAGCCAGACTGAAATTTTTCACCCCAAAACACGGTTGCTAAACACAGATGCTAATTCTTCGTCAGATTTCGCTGGTATCGTTCGAATGACAGCACTTTATGAAAGATTGATACTGTAGTGACCCAAACCTTTCTGTGCGTACTGTTTTGATTTGTTGTTGCATGGGGCACGCCATAGTGCATCAGCCCAGTGTTGCTGACCTTTGCCCTTGGGAGAGCAACTTTGTTCCAGTAAGTTCTACACGTACGCAGCACGTATGTTTTTCGAGCACATGTGAGGTTTTTCTATTCGCGTTAGTTCATCGTAATTACATAGCGTTTTGACAACTTTATTGCCGCAGTTTTGGCTCTTATCTTTTATTCGTGACATTGTCTTTGTTCAACCGCTGAATTGTTTGTTTTGTGAACTTTATGAACACCCTTGACACGGGACTAAACGTTTTGCTCTGTGGAGTGTAAATTGACGTTAGCCTGCTGCCGACATTACGGTTGGCTCCCGCGCATGAGCTATCCAGTGCAGGACTTCGAAGTTTGAGGTGGAGTTCGTCCCTAAAAATCGACAACATACCTTGCCAGTGGTGAGTTAACATTTACAGTAGTTCTTCCATTATTAGTGGGCCAAACTAAGCCACTAAAATACCATCATAAGGTTGACACCACTATACGTTTTACTTAATTATTTGACCATTTAGGTATTTGTTTATTACCACGACAACTAGGGACAGTATAGTCGAAACGACGAAAAAACCAATGTGGTTCTTTACACCAAGTAAACCAATTACCTTTATATCTACCAGTTGGTTACTTTTTAAAAGAACGGACAGAACCAAGTCTTTGAGGACTGCTTTTATGGACAATTTTGACTTCCAAAAAATTACTGTGTTCTCACGTTATGGCTTTGTAATAATATGAGTTACTCCTAGTCTATGCATAATGTGCCCTCCCCTTGATAAACGGTGTCAAAATAAAACTTCTATGCCCATTATTTGAAAGCAATGTCAAACTTTTTTCATACCTAGTTCCGCTATACTCGGAAAACGAGTATAGTATTTATCAGCCAATTTCAACCCTTTTTCATTCAATTTAATACCCGACTCATTCAACTTGATTTGTATATGAATGTTCCTTTTAATGCATCATTATTCAATCAGCAAAACTGTACATTCATATTTATAAGTTGAACGTTTATAGTCATTTATAACCCAACTCATCGCCAAAATAAGTATATTCCAGTTGAAAGTGTCGTTCATGAAATGTCGTTAGAATCAGTCCCAAGCGGTTGATCAAGAATTCAATTTCATCAATTGGCATTCGTTCGTCACATTTTTACTTTCAATTCTCAGGCCCGAGTATGAGTTTTAGGCCAGTTTCCTAACTATCATTTGACTATATAGCGCATCAGGCGATTGCAGGCTAACGGAAGCACAACATTGGGGAAAAAGAACAACAAAAGTAATCGGGAAAACTCACTGATGAAATTTACCAAAAGCACGTTTGAATACTCGTTAAGATGAAATAATTTATTGCACAATAACGATCAAAATCTTTTCTGCATCGATGATTATTAATTTGACTTAATTTGAACGCAACAATATAGAAAAAAGAAACCCTAATATGATCAGTAAAAACGGCGTGAATGTCAATGTTCCATAACGAAAATGACCAAGAACAGGTTTTGAAATTGGCCGTAAAAACAACCAACCTGTGAAGGTCCTGTTAGTTCTTCAGCCGAAAAGAAAACATTCACGATTTTCTACATGGTACAGAGCCCCTAAGGGGACAGGTAAAAAAAATCGGTTTCCTAACTATCATTTGACTATATTATAGCGCATCAGGCGATTGCAGGCTAACGGAAACACAAAATTGTGGGAAAAGAACAACAAAAGTGATCGGAAAACTCACTGATGAAATTTACCAAAAGCACGTTTGAATACTCT
Organism: Zoroaster sp. YZ-2022; assembly: GCA_029582265.1. Lineage (NCBI taxonomy): Eukaryota > Metazoa > Echinodermata > Asteroidea > Forcipulatida > Zoroasteridae > Zoroaster > Zoroaster sp. YZ-2022. The sequence goes on from CM055816.1 coordinate 3,791,737, forward strand.
TAAGGCCATGTTTTTTTAATAACTTGGATTACGGAATCGCCGCTCGAAAAAATCGCGTTTCTGAAAAAAAATAAATAAATAAAATAAAATCCACAACACTTACAACAGTGCCACCGATCGCGTACAAAACACCATCGTGTACAAAACAATACTTTTAGATCACATTTTCTTCAAATACAACAAGATCCCTACAATACATGTACAGTAAATGTGTACACGTACCGTGAGCCAGTGAACGGAGAAAAAAATCGCGGCCGATGTATGATGGAAACCAGACCAATGTTATGCATTCACGTACAAAAGTGCGAGTCCGTTTATAGACTATACTATTTGCCCAAGTGCATACATTGGCCATTTAGTAACAACTACATGTACGTGCATCGCGCGACTTGACCTCACGGCCCAAACTCATGCAATCGATTGCTGTGTCAACAAATGGTCTGTGTGTGCGAATTTGGGCAGAGCATCAGCGTGTGTGCATCTGCTGTTTACAATGGCGGCCGCTGCCGAGACTTGGTGCATCTTGCTGCTTTTTTTTTCAAGCCGAATAATGTAAAAAGTTTAGGGTCGCGGCGTAAAGTTAGGGTCGGTCAGAAACCGGAAACAGAACATTTTGTTAAGCCTAAACACTCGCGACATTCATTCAGTGACTTTCTGCTTTTGTCTACATAAATTGTGTATAATGTACGTGTTTTAGAAGCCGCCTGCGTGCCTTCGGTATTTATTTATTTATTTGTTTAAATTTTTTTTCGCCCCGCCCGATTTCGTGAGCTCGAAATTCCGTAATCCCGGTCATTTTTTTTTTTTTTTTTTTTTTTTTCCCCCGATCCCCGCACATTTTTTGTAGCTTACAAATCCGTAATCCAAGTAATAAAAAACAAACGGCCTAAGACGAAATAATTTATTGCACAATAACGATCACAATCTTTTTTGCATCGATGATTAATAATTTGACTTAATGATTACTTAGAAATTAATTTGAACGCAACAACATAGAAAAAAGAAACCCTAATCTGATCAGTAAAAACGGCGTGAATTTCAACGTTCCATAACGAAAATGACCAAGAACAGGTTTTGAAATTGGCCGTGAAAACAACCAACCTGTGAAGGTCCTGTACTTCAGCCGAAAAGAAAACATTCACGATTTGCTACATGGTACGGTACGGAGCCCCTAAGGGGAAAGGTAAACAAAATAGGGAAGGTAAAAAAAAGGGGGAAATGTATTTCGTTCCCTCGAATTAATATTTCGTTCCCTCGAATTCATTTCGTTCCCTCGAAATATTATTTCGTTCACTCGAAACATTATTTCGTTCTCTCGAAATCATTTCGTTCCCTGGAAATAACATTTCGTGGGAATCAAATAAATTATTTCGAGGGAACGAAATAAATTATTTCGTTCCAACGAAATCAATTCGTTCCCTCGAAATAATATTTCGTTTCCTCGAAATAATATTTCGTTACCTCGAAATAACTGAGCTGTACGGAATCCTTGATATGCCATTTATTTTATTGGGATATGACAATTATTTCCGAGGTCGCCGTAGCACTGAGAGCCCCTTAAGGGACAGATGGAAACAAATAAATAAAATAATTTTCTTTTATTAATTTATTTATACCCCTTCAGAGAAAAGAAAATTGTAGAAGTCGTCAATTATACCCTATTTGATTATGCTGTGAACGTCGATGAATTTTGTATAAAAAAATAATTAAAAATGCTTTCCAGAAATCGATCTTCATAAAAAGATCTTCATCAAAATCTAATCGATTGGTCCGTGTAACAAACTCAACATATTTCATCCGAATCCCTGCAGATATCTTGTACAGAAGTACACCCACACACACAAACACACGGGTGAAAACATTACCTCCGTCCGACATACGTCGCGGAGGTAATAAGAAATAAAATGCGATACGGTGCTATATACTGAGCATCAAAAGAAACTTATCAAATCTTTGGAAGGACAGTCATTAAAATGCTCCACGGAAAAAGGAAAAATATTTGAACACAGGTAAACTTCAGTAATCTTTACTAAGCACATAAACAAGATTACTGAAGTTTACCTGTGTTCAAATATATTTTCATTTTTTCCGTGGAGTGTCCTTCCAAAGATTTGATAAGTTTCTTCTGATGCTCAGTTTATGTTCAAAATTATTAAAACGTTTACTTTCTCCGAGAACAAGAACATGCTTAGTTTTAAGAATTGTGTATATATGCACTAGACACAATCAGATACGCGTTCTTAAATGTATTCCACCAATGAAGCTGATTGCATTTTGAACACACCCCCTCTCTGAAATCCATCTAATTCACTTCATTCAAACATTATTATAGGTTTTTCAATCAATTTCGCACGAAACCGATTAAATTTGTCATGCATTTAAACAAAAATACACATCCAATTTAAAAATACTCAATTTCGCCTAAGCTTCCCGCGGCGTACAGTCAGTCATTCAAATTCGTTATTAGGCTAGGAACCTTCATGAATCCTCCAAAATCCATCAGTGCATGCTTTTGGAAACATGTCCATATCTTCAAAATGCACCATGCACTTTCGTTGATCTTTCGTATTCAGCATTTATTGCCTGTAAATCTTACCAGTAAATCTTGATTAGGGTTCAAGAATGATTGTTGAGAATCATTTTTTGGAATTCCCATTTTGCGAAAATGATTGCCTGTAAACGAAATTGAAAATGAAACTCGAGTGCAAATGCCCATTCAAGCTAATCTGGCGAAATTGAATGACGGACGTGCATCACTAAAATGAATGACGTAAATCCGACATTTCATGTCTGAAAACGAAATTGAACGCCTGAATTTTTAATTGGAAAAATGACAGCAGCCAGGTTAGCAAAACGCTTTAATACAAACGCACGAAAACGAATTTGAATGCTAAATTGACGAATTTGGCAGGGAAAACATATAGGCTATTATAATTATATATTGCAACCCTCGCTTTATAAATGCGTCTATTATTATTAAGTAAGACAAATTGCGGTGACACCATGTGGAATCTCAATTGAGTAGTAATTAGTTCTGAAAAGAACTGGTGGTACAACTCGACGTTTCGATCAGTATGCTCTGAACGTCCTCAGGAGAATGCCGGACTCTGGAAAATGCTGCTGCTTAAGTAGACTGCTGGAGGATCATCCCATGAATGGATGCTGGAGGATTAGTTCGTTGAGGCGCGCAGGCGGGAAACTGTGAGACTAGGATCATAGGGGTTGGGGTAGAGGAGTGTGCGCTCACTGAACTGAATCAGTTGTTGACAAGCACAGGGGGATGGAGGGTGGTTGACTTAGGATATATGAGATCCCTCAGTCTGGGGTGGGTTATGGACTTTGGATATAGAAGATCCTTCAGTCTGTAGTAGTGGTCGCCAAATGTCGCTGAAGTAGTAGTAGCAGCAGCAGCAGCAGCAGCAGCAGCAGCAGCAGCAGCAGCAGCAGCAGCAGCAGCAGCAGCAGCAGCAGCAGCAGCAGCAGCAGCAGTAGTTTAGCATAAATACATGCTGTCATCGTAAGTATAATCGATGTCTTTTCCTCCTTTCTATCTTCTAAATTGTATCTCAATAATCAAGAATATGCATGAGAAATGTTCTAAAAAACTGGAAATTAAACTTACCTTGGGCATTTACTGACTGCGTAATGAGTACAAGCACGGTAGCCAGTAAGAGCGCGTACGCTCCTTTATGGCGTCCCATGTTCTCCTGTTACTTGACAAGCGATATCCTTTATTTCAAACTGTTTCTAAATATCACTTTTAAAAGGTTTTAACTCATGCAATTCCCAGCTTCCTCTAAGTTCGATAACAACATCTGATCTGCGCTATCATCCAGAAAGCTTGGTGATATATAATGTTAGGTTCTTTGTATTCTGAATAATGGAATGTGACCAGGAACTGCCTGCGGGCAACTTCCCAAGAATGTACTCATTGTATTGACAATGAGCCTGGTCCCGAATAGTCACTTTTGGTACCCACTCGTTATTGTTAAAGGGATTTCAATTCAAGAAACATTTATACTGAAACCTGCAAATACTGATTCTGGTACAACCGGTACCTCTGTTTTCGTATGTTTTTGCACTAAGCATTCTTTTCCATCTTATTTATTTGTTTATACAAAGCGAATGGAACCTTCAGAAAATATGTTGTTTAAATTATGTAATTATCATCAAAGAAGATCATCTTCTTCAAAAATCACCACTTTTAAATTAGCCCCTTGGCTCACAGATACAGTACCGTATCTTTCAAGTTGTTAATATTAATGTTCACGTACGCATATTCTATTATCACACACGGTGTTTAAATAAAGCACGACAATCGAGCTAATCATCTGCATCAGGATCCTTCACTCAGATACCGTACTTAAGCAGTTCCTACAACTAGGGTCTAAATATGATGCTCAATACGCGACAGAGTGCACCCCCTCCCATTGTGTCTTTATTGTGCTCCAGGAATCTTAGGAATTCTTTAGAGGATTTCGGGGGAAGAGGTCCGTTATTACAATAGAACAGCAATGTGTTAGTGTATAGGGACATTTGGGGGTGAGACTCTGCCGCATATCGAGCATGGTATAAGGGTATGACATTCTCCTGAAGACGATCAGAGTACACTGATCGAAACGTCGAGTTTCTCACCACCGGTTCTTCTCAGAATGCACAGTTGCACACTTACAACTCCTAAGAGATTGCGTTTACACGGTGACACCGTGAAACCTATATAGTTACGTATTTCCATCATGCAAAGCTTCCAATCCTAAACAAAAAACAATCCTTTAAAACGCAACACGGCATAAGTCCAATCGATCCGGCAATTGAACTTCGTTTCGTAACACACACACAAAAAAACACAGAAAACCAAAAATGCCGGAGACTTTCTGGGGGCCTAACTTTAAGAAGCAGTTTTGCCAACATTAACAATACTAGATCTCACCTTTAATGACACAACGAAATGAGCTGAAACTTTCACAGGTTGGTTTTTGTACATAATATGTTTTAAATTGTGTTATATAGTATGGGTGCATTTACAGACATCAGTTGTGTACAATGAATCTAATAGTGAAACTGGGAAACCGCATGCAACTAAGTTGATACATATAGGTCGATGAAATTCTTGCATTGGGTGACAAACAATTTGCCGTACACCGACGTGTTCCATGCTCCAATTCATGTTAATGAAATTTGCTTATAATCGTTTTATTAGACCATCTAACGAAGAAGTGCCACGTGATTTTGTTCAAAGGGATCCACTTGAACACCTACAAGATAGTGATTGCCCTGAAGATTCGTTTGAGCCACACATGGCAATCCACGAACCACAACAAAGAAGCTCCCAAATACCTGGTTTACCCGATGTTGGAAAACCAAGCAGCAAAGAGTTCCAAGTTGAGAAAGTCCTACGAGGAAAGTTTATAAATGGTAAATTGCATTATCTGATTTAAGTGGAAAGATTTTCCCAATAATCAAAATTCATGGGAGCCAGTTGAAAACTTGAATGAAACGCTCCGTAAGTTTCTTCAAATTAATCCTGTTAGAATAACTGGTAAAGTTAAATAAGTCAGCAAGGATTTTAAGTTGTATTGACTTTAAAGTTTTGGTGTGTTGAAATTATTATTCAAAATTTAATTGATATGGATGTACAATTTTGAATTTAATGTATTGTGAGAGGTACCAGAAATAAGTATTTTGAGTGTTCACCGAAATTGAAATATGCTAATATCATCATTGATGTATTTATTATTTTGAATAATGACTGTAATGTTTTAGTTTATTAATGATTGCGGATTATTCCTTATCACGGATAAAGAGAAGGCGACGACCTTCGGCTCGGCTTGCGAGAAGTAGCTACGACCACCACATAGGCAGCCGTGCAGAAGTTTCCCGGGACGTCGTCCTGATCTTTCCCAGCCGTCTACAGACTAGATTTGGAGATGGCAACAACGCTGTGTGCAGACCGGACGTCTCAATGCCCGTAAATGGACTACAGACGGCAGCGTTGAACAACGTTAAATTAATATCAATTGCTTATAATAATTGCCAAACATTTATATTGAATTGTTTGTATTTGATTTTGTCGTATTGTTGGCATTTGACTGGCCAGCATTTGTCAGCATAACGAAGAGAAAAAAAACATAAATAATTTATATAAATATAATTTTTTTTAAATTAGAATTGTCAGGAGCCAATTTAAAAAAATGAGGGGCGTATGTTACGCCGCTACCTCAGGGTTCGCATTCCTGTCTCGGCTCTTGAGGTCTTGGAATGCAAGTTAGAATGTATGTTATGTAACACCTATTTTATAGAACCCTATAAAAAGGGTGGGGTCCGAGCTCTCGGGGTCTGTGTCCCTCAACCGTGCCGTCGGGTCGCTCGGGCTCATTTAGACTACTGTAATATTTGGATTTCTGTTTGCCGTATAACATGTTATTGATGTTAATAAAATACTAAGTTGTAAATTTCGAAATAACACGTTTAAACTGGCTTTTCTGTTTGTCTGTTGTGTCGATCCTGATGGGTGTGGCGGCCGTTACCGCGAGTAAACAACACCCATAACAGTATAGAGCACTGTATACTAAGTGCTTTCCTGAGTGGTCTCTGGAAAAATCATTGGCGACTTGGGCGAGATTCGAACCCTCGACCTCCTAGTTACTAGTGCAGACGTCTTTTAAAGATACAATTATCAATTATCAATCTGCTTTAAGCCTTACCGTTCTCTCTAGGTTTTGGTAAAATAAAGTCGAGATAATTGCATAGATCTATGATTTAGGCAAAAAAAGTCTCCAGTTTCTGGTTTCCGCGCGCGTCGCGTCAGACCCGCACATAAGGGTATAAAAGTTTGCCTCTCTTAGCCACCATACTGTGTATGGGAAATTTGGTGTGGTTTCAATAACCGTGTATATCCTCAATTTACCCTAAATGACGCACCTAAGGTTATATAATCAACTGGACGGTAACTTACAAATGAAATTAGCAGTTTGGTGTTTCAGTTTGTTTCAGTGAAGTATTCTCATGTAAAATGCTGAATTTCAATGCATGATCATACGCGTGGACGTCTTGAGTGCCGTTTGTTGAGACGCACAGAATTGTGGCCATCAGCAAATTGATGTTGGTATAATGACTCACCCCAAACTGTTAAAGTTGATGGGGGCACAGAAAATGTACCCAAGAAGAAAAACAGTTGAAATTATGTTTCATTTTATTCCAGATGGTTGTAAAATTGTTTTTAAACTTGAAAATAAAAATATTGTTTTCGATTTTTAAAATAAAATGGTATAATTTGGAGAAGCTCTCAAAACTTTTAATCAATATTCTTAAAAGACCAATAAAATGTAATGTGGTAAAAAAAATTCCAAAAGTACTTTAAAACTTTGAAATGTGTAAAATTGCTGTTAACATTTTGTCAAATAAAATATTTCTTTTCATAACCATGATATTAATGTTTCATAATCTTTCGATACCAAAGCTAAGAGCTAGAATGCTACAATAATCTGGCCCCTTAAGTTAACTGAATCCACACAATAATGCTAATTACATACAGGGAATCTAATGGCCGCTGCGGATGGGAGGACCTCTCTGCTTCGTTAACAAAGTCAAGTTTTGACTTTTGTATTTTATGTTTAGGCCCAACAAAGTCTCCAGTTTCTGGTCTCTGAGCACGTCGCCTCAGACCCGCGCATGGGCAATTTTAATTTTCTTTTGTTTGCTATAAAACGATGTCCAATTAAAATTCTGCCGTGCTTTTTCACACAGAGGTTATGAACGTTTGCCCGATTTGTGAGACCTCTCGTAGCCACCATACTTTGTATAATGGGAAATTTGGTCCCCGCATATCACGTATTTCCCTGTTGGCAAAACAGATCTTTGGCAATTGTTTAGGCCTAAAGGATGTAGATAGGTCGTCTTAGACAACTGTCGTGAGCTTTGAAAAAGTATCGCTTTCTCCAAAAAACATATTGGAATATTTCATTTCAACTAACTTCATTCTGCCTCTTCGCTGTCATTTCCCCTATATGACGGGGCTCATTGCACTTTTAAAGCATTGCGTGCAATGAGATTTTAATTAATATTTTCCCCGAAAAATACAAAAGAAAGTCACAACAAAGGTACAAAAGTTATTCTAGCAACGGCCATGAACCTACTTAGAATGATTTGTGAGCATAATTCACGTCCTAAGTACATAATAACATAAGACCTCGTCAAGCGTGTTCAATCTAAGTTCACTGTTATGGTTTGAGGATTTATAAATTTTGTTATGTCCCAGACACCACTGAGTACCTGTGCTACCAATTCCTAATTCCTACTCAGGACTGTCAGTCACTTCTTCATCAAACAAAGAATAATTGGTCAATTGAATTCAAATCATTTAATTCATTTATTTATTTCACAGTTAAAAACCACAACGCTAAATACATACGTATTCATTTTAACAAAATAAATTAATAAATGGCATGAAGCCATAAAATGTAAGAACGAATAAGAAAACAAAAATCAGCAATCCGAGACAAAAATAGAGAGCCCCATTAGGATAACCAAAAAGAGAATTTACTGTGAAGTTGTACTTCTATAGTGTTTCAGAACCCCCCCCCCCCCCCAACGAACATTGATATATATGCGAGCCATGAAATCTCACGTCAAAGATTTTTTTTTTAAATTATTTATAAAACATAAACAATAATGAAAATGTGCAGTTTTTATTATTGTTAGGCCTAAACGATTAAATGTATTGTACTTCTTTATTTTTCATGCGATCTAAACATTTGTTTGTTATTGACATAATATGTACATAATTATAATCGACACATAGGCCTAAAGCTATGGGTGGATCATCTTAGACAACTGTGGAGATCGTCGAGAAACTACTGCTTCGTATAACGGCTATGCCTGTAACATATTGGAATATTTTATTTCAACAACGTCATTCTGCCTAATCCCTGCTTTTAAAGCTTTGAACGTAAACAGGTTTTGTTAAAAAAAGCTATTTTTCAAAAAAGAAAATACAAAAAAGTCACAATGAGGGTGCAAAGGTTATTCTAGAAACGCCTCAAAAATGTGTAGGCCTATTCAATGTATTTGCCAGCGTAATCTCACGTCACAAAACCCCAAACCATTGTTATGATTTGGTGATTTGTAATTAATTTGTGTTATATTCCAGACACCATGTGTTAGATTGAATACATGTAGTTGGGAATGGCTTCATTGATCTATGTCTATACGTATATTAAAGGTTGGACACACATACAGTACATGGCTAAAATATAATTATTTCACTCCATATACATTTAAAATGGACCTAAATAGTATTATTTCAACCAATTCTAAATGGGAATATTGTTCTTATTTGGTACAGTCGGTCATTTCTTCAGCAAGCAAAGATTATTTGTTTGATCTAGTGATGGCTCTGAGAAGGGCCAGTTGGTTTGTTCTCAACGTTTCAATTAGTGTGCTCTAGCCGTCGTCATGAAAGACTGCTTCCTGATGACGGCTAGAGCATACTAGTCGAAACGTAGAGAATAAAACCAACCGGCTCATCTCATTGCCATCACTTCTTCCATAAAGAGATTAATACATGTGTACCCGAAGAACTTAACAATATCTATCTCCACCATGCAAAGCCTCAAATCCTACACTCTTAAAACTAAAGTGTTGAATCAACCCGAGTTCGCTGAGTGACAACACTTTATAAAGTTAACTTCAACCCAAAGAAAGTGTTAAATTAACACGGAGTCAAGTTAAGTCTTACTTTATCAATGTTATTTCAACACTTTAAAAAGTTAAATCCAACTTTTATAACCGAGTGGCATGGTATAGTTTTAGTGGTTACCCGTTCGCCTTGCAAATATAGAAGGTACCGAGTTCAAGACTAGGTTTTTCAACATTTGTATACAAAATTTTAAATATATTTTTATACATTATTTGAACATTTTTTAACTACAACATTAATTCAGAAGCAAAGCAGCCTTTCTATTTACGGTTATGGAGGATTTAAGGGAAATAAAGTCAAATTTTTTTTGTATACAAATTGTATGTAGCTGACGAAGTGTACTTCAAAAACAAAATCGCATGCTGCAAGGATGTTCGCTCTTCACACCTGATTGTATGGGCTGACCCAGATAAGCAACGAACACGTAGATTATTTATTGATATGCCTATGTAATAATAATACATGTTGATGTTTCCTACATGTTTGTGATAGGCCTACGTGTTGACGGATACCAAAAGTAGCCTTGAGTCGAAGCCCACCCAGCAACCCGGAGCCACGAGCATCTTTACCAGTCCGTTCCAACGACACTATTACTCTACTAATGAATTATTCATAAACCTCCAGCAAAATGCATAATTTATGTACGTAATTTTATTTACACCAATCACCGTAAGCTGTATATTTAAATAAATACCATCACAAATTACTTGCCGAATGCATTATGTATTATTAAATACAAAGAAAAACATAAGACCACAGAACGGAGCCTTGAGTGCAAACAGGTTATTTTGAAAAGGCTGGTTTTTCAAAAGAAAAATACCAAAGAAATTCACAATGAGGGTGCAAAGGTTATTCTCGCAACACCCAATACTCAAAAATGTGCATTCAATGTATTTGCCAGCATATTGTAAATTGTGTTCAACCTGAACTTCAAACAGTGTTCTGGTTTAGTGATTTGTAATTAATTTGTATTCTGCCCCAGGCACAATGTACCTAGTGTGCTTATAGTGAGATTGAATACATGTAGTCGGGAATGGCTTCATTTGTCTATGCCTTTAGAGTTTGGATCTAAATAAACCTGCATTATTTTAACCAATTCTGAATGGGAAGATTGCTAGCTTTGAGGACTGTCAGTCACAGCGAGCAAAAAAAATAATTGGTTGATTAATTTCATTCATTTATTTATTTCAGTTAAAATCACTAATCTATATACATGTAGGTATCCGTTTAAACATCAAAATTATATACAAATTGCATCCAGCCATAAAATAATTAGAACGAATAAGAAAACAAAATTCAACAACCCAAAACAAAACAAAGAGAGAGCCCCAATAAGATAACCAAAATCTGAACTTAAATAAATCACAAAAATGGCAGAAAACCTAATTAGCAAAAATTAAAGGTCCTATGAAATAAGTGTTTTTTTTTCATTGTATACAATAAAGTATGCCAACTGGAACATATATTTGTCATTTGTAATTTTTCACCTCACGTTTATACCATAAAAATATGAATTTTTAAATTTAGGGGGTGCTTTTCGACACGCCCATATCCCCTCATTAGCATAAACTTCGTGACGTACACTCAGGCAATTCCCGATCTGCGATCCACAGCATTTGCCCAAGTATGCGTCGTATACAGCGCACACTGCATGTAGAGTGTTGCTAGAGAAAAAGTTTCCTAAAGTTTTCTGTCAGGTTTGAAGCTTATTATTTTCGACAATGCCATCGAGGTGTGTCGCTGCAGGTTGCAGCAACACCACCATCAGAAGCCGACATGGACTCACTGCTGGCTGATCTGAAAACTCTTGAGTCATGGCAAGATACATGGAAGATGAGCTTTAATCCATCCAAGTGCTCCATCATGGAAATTTCTCATAAAAGAAATCCCCCACATAGAAAATACACATTCTGCGATCAAGTTCTGCATCAACCAAGTTCATATCCATATTTGGGTATCCAGCTGGATAACAAGCTCAACGGGGGGGGGGGGGGGGACATGTGGCATATAACATTTCTAAAGTAAATCGCACCAGGGGTTACGTAGAAACCTATGGTTCTGTCCCAAAGATGTAAGAACAACCGCCTATAAAATATGTTAGTTCGTCCTATTTTAGAGTATGCTAATTGTGCCTGGGATCCCTACAAGAAGGGGATGGTAAATAAATTGGAAGGCGTACAAAGAAGAGCTGCACGATTCTGTACTGGGAACTACACTCCTCAAAATAAAATAAGGGTCAAAAGTATTTTTGTGAAAAATGTTGACCAAGTCAGGACATAGAAACATTTTTAGTAAGGGTAATGGGGTAAAGGTTGCTCTGCAACATTTTAAGCACTTTTCACATGGTTTGCATGTCTATTGGCTTAGAAATTGACAGATCATGTGACAAGACACAAAAATGCTGATAACAGGTTCATGATGTCGCAATCAAGTTTGGCACATCTGCTTTATTTCTTTTGTGGGGTGTTACTGAGATGTTGTCAACAGGATTCAACACTGGGTACACAGTACAGTCCATGAGGAGGCGTTGTACGGAATGTGTGCGAGTCAGGGGTCATGCAACCTCATACTGACATTAACTTTAAGTCTCAAAACATACAGAAATAATGTTGATTTGCCAAAGTTTATGACAGGGAGAGAATATCAACTGGTGGGAAAGCCTTCAAAATAGGGAGGGGGCTCAAGGGGTCCCCTCATCCCTACAGCTTCCATGCTGGTTAACCCACTGTTTAACTTTACTCTATCAAGTGCAGAATCCTATTGATTATGTGTGGGGAATCTCATTAAGTCTTGAAGAAAAATAAAGCAGATGTGCCAAACTTGATTGCGACATGAACCTGTTATCAGCATTTTTGTGTCTTGTCACATGATATGTCAGTTTCTAAGCCAACAGACATGCAAACCATGTGAAAAGTGCTTAAAATGTTGCAGAGCAACCTTTAGCCCATTACCCTTACTAAAAAAAATTCTATGTCCTGACTTGGTCAACATTTTTCACAAAAATACTTTTGACCCTTATTTTATTTTGAGGAGTGTATAAAAGGGAAAGCAGTGTCTCACAGATGTTGGTTGATCTGGAATGGGATACACTTGAAAATAGGAGGGAGAAAAATAGACTCGCCATGCTGTATAAAATTCAAAATGAGATGGTTGGGATTGACAAGGACAAATACATTATAATTTCACCTGCTGCTGGTCTAAGAAGAAACCACAACTACCATATTGAGATTCCATTTATAAGTAAGGATGTCTTCAAGTACTCCTTTTTTCCACGGACTGGCAAGGCATGGAATAACCTGGACCACCATGTAGTTTCATCCACATCATACGAGAGCTTCAAACAAAAGCTCAATACACTCTAGCATTATATAAACTGTACCATAAAGTTAGCGACATGCGGAGTAGATTCGCCCTGCTGACTACAACTTCAGAAGGTTCAGAACATTTATTTCACAAATCTATTTGAAACCACTGACATTTCCCATGGACAATATAACTCATCGCGCCAGAGCGTTTGTCATGATTTACTTGCATTGCAACCTCACACGTTCGAACCCAAACAACAGCCTTGATCCTTCTGTAATCGAGGGTTTATGCATTTATTTATTTCCCATCAGAATCCCGATGGAAATTCGTCATACAAGAAGTAATGATTTGTGGGCGGTTTATTTTAAATGATGGCCAATCACATACCTCTAGCTTTGACTGCGTTTGACCCCACACTCATAATGCAAGTGCATACATGTTGTATGTATGTGGCGTCGCAGTACGTGTGCAGTATAGAGAGTACGGTCTTTATTGTTTAAATTTGGTACGGTATATTAGCATAAAATAAGCTCCGCCTTGAAGTTTGGCAAAGAACAAAGGATCAAGGTGCAATGTACAATGTACATGTACATGTGTATGCATATGGATCCGTGTACACATGTTCAATGTGTGCATGTGGGCTGGATTCGAGATGGGATAGCTAAATTATGCGACCAAATTGTTCCTTGGTCAAGGCTAATCCTAAATTGTCAGAATTCATTGAAAGCTCGGTTGCAGAAATTGTGGCACGTAAATTTTCAGTGGAGTAAAAAACTATAGGCTCGTGACACTGGTCGTACAATTGCACCCATTTGAAAAAAAAATAAAATAAAATGTAAAAATTTATAAAGTAAAATTTCAATGCAAGTGACTCAATGTTGAGTTTCTTTACTTCAGCATGTTTTATTATTCATTGAGCATACATCAATTACTTATTCTTCACATAAATAATCTTCATCTAAATTCAAGTTAACCAACGTCCATTCACGCACACTGTAGGCGGCGGGCTTTCATTGGATCATACAGAGCCGTATATTAAGAGAGAAGCCACCATCGATTTCTAATATTGTGTTCAGTGGTAGCGACCACTGATCTCTATAGTAACTGGATAGGAGATCGCGACGATTGGCTGAAGCTCGTTGTTCGCCATCTTTGTTCCCCCAAGAAAGAAGGCGCATGCGTGACGGCCGGACAGGTTTACTGCTACCCGACCGACGACAATGCCGAGAGCTGCTGAACCAGTTGTAGTTATTGTCTGTATGCTAACATGACATTTGACTCACTTTTGGGGGAACCAACATGGCGGCCGGTTACTTCAACTTTTTGTAGGCCAATCAGCGCCCATCTCCTATCCAGTTAATACAGAGATCAGTGGTAGCGATATGAGGGGTACCGGTTAATTTTTTCTTGGTCAAGTGGACGCCATGTTTACCCCAAGTACTGATCAAAAGTACACGATTCCAGCTGCGGCACTTCGAACATTATTCGGCGTATTTAATAATTTGGCCCCCCCCCCCCAACAAAAATAAATCAAAATTACAGCAGTGATTGAGCTAGGGCTTATTGGCAAAAACCTGTTTAAATCAGGGTATTTAAAGGTACACACCGCCCTAAAAGTGCAAAAAATGGGATTGATAGAATGATAGATAATCATGTTTGTCCAAAAAACAACAATAAGGTCAAAGGTCACGTATACGCATTTCCAGTAGTCTACACAACCGTGAAACCTGTACGGCAATTGCAAATTGTATTTAGACTGGTACCTCTGCATTGCACGCCGTTATGATTGTAACAAGAGGAACAAGGTTCCAGTCTGTACATTTTGCATCCGTTGTAAACACACGAACGATCACAGAATTCCTGGATTCGATTGCAACAATGTGCACGTCGACGTCCAAGATCATCAAAAAAAATTGGAAAATGCCTAGTAGGCTTGATAGACCTTGGATCAACCATGGAGAAAGGCATAGACTGAACAAACCGGTGCTTAGCAGCATCTGTCTGGACAGTACATGTACTGGATTCTGGGTGAGCATCTCAATCATGATCAATATTAGTTTGCATTGCTATTGGTAGACAGTACATGATGTACAGGACTGTACATGATGAACACAATCATGACAATGTCCCCTGGCAATTATGTGAAATTGCCCTAACCCCTGATTACATACTCTACATATTTGACAGGAAAAAATGTTGAAAGGGAAGCTTCAATTTTGGTTTAGATTCTCATATTCTCAAAATATTATCAAACATTTTTATTTGGTCGGGACACAGGCCTTATGACCAAATTAATGTGTCCGAAGTGCTTTTATCTTAGAGAGAGAGAAAAAAAAATTATGTAAAAAATACAAGAAGTTACTAGATATAACTTAGTGAAACACGAGAGCGAGCACCTATTTTTAATACATTTTCAAAGGTTAGTTTTTATGCTATTTTTCGTGAGATCTAATGTGAACGTTTCATTTAGTTTTAATGGTTGTTTATTACAACAAAATTAAGGTTTAGTATAATTTTTTATTATTTTTTGCTACATGTATAGCAGTACTGGCATTTCAGTCCAAGAGAAGGGGTCTATCTGATAACCACCTTTCCATTCCATATCAGTTAAACAATGTTTTACCTTATTTCACAGTGATTGTTGATACTGTTGAATTTATTTAAATCTAAGCCCTTAGTCCCTTACTCCTCTTTTCACTCTTAAATCTTTTTCAGAAAGAGGACAGAAACATCTTGCTACTTCAGCAATGCAGAATTGATGCTGGGTGTGATTCTCGACATAATGAAGCACCAGTCTTCGGTCAATGGAATTGGTAATTTGGAATCAAGCATATGTCTGGACCCCTTACTGTTATTGCTTGTTTGCCCCTCCCCTCCCTAGTTCTTGGATTCTATAGTGCTGCAATGATAGTCCAAAGAATTTTAGAAAACAAATGTGTTGGCTCATCACCAGTGGCAGTACATGCTATCACCAAGAACTTCGGGGGGGGGGGGGGGCAACCCTGGCAAACTATTTTCATATGAGTGTTTTTACATGTTGATTTATCATCTGGCATGGTTTTTGAAAAGCATGTGTTTGGCTAGTGTAATATCATTATGCATATAATGAGGTTTGTGGTAGCACCATGTAACTATCTCTACAGTTTAATAGTGTTGGCTCTTACAAGAACCAGTGGTGAGATAACTTGAAGTTTCCATTGGTATACTCTGATCATCTTCATCCCCCTGAAGACAATCAGAGTATACTGATTGAAACATAGAGTAATGTCACTGCCAGTTCTTCTCAGAACCAATGCTATTTACTACTCTTGAAAGATAATTACTTACTCCTACTGTTCTTCAACCATGTGAAGCTTCAAAATCTCAACATTTTTAAGGTAGTACAGAATTCTTATAGAGTAATTTGTTTGGGTGTGGGGGGGTTAAGGGCTGTCAGTTGCCTTGAAACATTTTCATGTTATACCTGCAATTTTTGGAAATTTTTGAGGGTCTTGAAAGTAGGACATGTCCTCTATACTTCCGAGAAACTTTTGATTGGATGGCACCCGTAACAAACCTGAAGTTGATATAGTAGGTAATCTTCTTGAGAAAACTCTTATTCAGTGGAATGTCTGCTAATAAGTGGGGTGTGGTAGGCTTCCGTTTACTGACACCCATTCACATACGTAGGTGACATGATGAACTGAGCATTCAACTCTGTCTCCATCTCCCTTCATCTCATCTATGGACCAAACATGTATATAATCTTACAAAAGAAGGATTACGTTGAACTGATTACTCTAGCAGTTGAGAAATGAAACTGACCACAAAAACATAAATAACACAATAGTCAGCCATGAATAACACATGTAAAGCTAAGTAAGACTAATTGCGGTGACACCATGTGGAATCTCAATTGAGTAGTAATTAGTTCTGAAAAGAACTGGAGGTACAACTCGACGTTTCGATCAGTATGCTCTGATCGTCCTCAGGAGAATGCCGGACTCTGGAAAATGCTGCTGCTTAAGTAGGCTGCTGAAGCTACTTTGCTACTGGAGCTACAGTGCACTTATCATTCACACACACACTTCAAATTATAACCAATGTTGTATTTTCCCTTTAAGAGGACAACGGTCACGATCAACAGGGCATGGAATATAGATTATTCGGTGACTGAAAATAATATCCCACATGATAAGGTCATATTATCATTGCTGCTGCATAAATAAGCCAGTAAGTTTCAGTCACTGTATTCATCTTAAACTAGGACACTGATTCTATGCCCTGTTGAAAGTCTGCTCTGATCGTGATATTGTCCCTTTAATATGGACAAGTTAACATTAAGCATGCACAAGGGGGAAAAACCTGAATGCACAACTTCATTTTTTCTAAATGAGAAATTGTTTCTGTAAATGTGATTTTGTGTGATAGAAAAAAGAAATATTTACATCAACTAAGTTTTCTACATATTATACACAAAAATTATGGGATAAAAAAATTATCTGAATCAATCCAAGATTTACTCTACCTTGGCAATGCTTTGTAGCTGTGAATACTGGAAATGGAATCAGGCTGAACTCTACATGGTGTTGATGCATGTAAAAATACTGGCAGTGATGTTTTCTCATACTATAAAACAAAACATAACAGCTAATGAAATAATGGTGGATATGATGGACATGGTGCATATTAAAAATCCATTTAAATATAACTCGTACTCGTACTCGTTCTCGTACTCGTACCGGCGGCTGAACACTTTTAAAAGTGGGGGGCGGGTGGGGGGAGGGGCAAGGTCCAGTCAGGATGAAATTATAACGTAGGGGCACACAACAGTCGAAAGAGACGAACCATCGAGCTCAACATTAGTGTAGATGCTCCCGGTTTCAGCGGTGGAACAAGGGTTAAAGTATTAAAGTAACTATTACATTGTGTATTTTTTGTAAATAGGCCTAAACTTAGTGCTCAAGTATTTTTCACAATCGTAGAATATTTTTAACGTATTGGCAAACTCAAAGTGTATCGGAAAAGTGTGTTGGCCCGAAACGGTATTGCGTGCCTGGCTAGCCCAGAATGTGGATAATTTTCTCCTATTATCGCGGTATCCCTATTTTCCGCGACAATTGCCATACTCACCGTATTGGCGATTTTCAACTCGGTCATCGGCAACCAAGAACTTTCTGCCGATCTGAATGTTTCCCCAACAGACGAATTTTCGTTGACCATGTCTGTCAAAAGTACTCTCGTATCATTTTAAGTTTCACGTTTATATGTTGTTCTGTCCTGTTCTGGAATATCTGTGCATATGCCCCGTTTCAATTAGAAAAAGTTCACCCTCAATACGTGCAATTCTCCATCGTAGTGGAATCGACCAACAATGGAGCGCGGGGGTCTACAGAAATTCAGGCCTTCGTAAATAAATGCCTAAAATATTTTAAAATTGTTTTCATCTGCTGGGAAGTTTAACACCGCCACGCTTTTCAGGCCATTGAACAACTCCTTTCCAATTACCGCGATAACATGACAAACACCCCAGATTTTTCACTGCACGCATGCACATTTTTGGACATCGGAGACAACGTAGATGAATTTAATCAAACCGCTGGTACTAAGAACCGCTATGGGGAACCCATTCGATTTTGATTGAGTTTACTCTGATACAAAACAAACTTCAAGAAACATGGCACAGTATAGAGAAAATAAGTTAACAAAATTCCAAAAGAACATTCACAATAATATCCAAGAATAGGCCTAACACAAGAAAGCCAATAACTTGGTTTTTTTTTCCCCATTGGGATCCTTACAGAAAACGGCAAAAACAAGTTGCATACATGTACAAAATTACAAAAACATAAGCAATTTAATACAAAGACAATCATTATAAAATAAACCTAAACTTAAGTGTTTGATGAAAATATTCAAATTATAAAGTTTGGTCACTCACTTAAACACTGAGCTCGCACTTGGTCTCCCTACATTAAAAACGAAATAAAAGGCAAAAAATCTTTCCCTCGACTTGGCCTGTGTTGAGATTATATTGTTTTCCTTGAGATATTCCTCAACCTGAACATAAATCGCCTTTTCAAGAAATTTGGAAATTACACAGAGAACGCTAATCGATCTACAGTTGCTAACACCGATTTTACCCTGGCTGTACCCAGTTTCAAAAAGGATGGAGAGATTTATTATGTGAGTGATAGTTTTTTTTTATAAAGTTCATGGCCCCGTCCCTCAAAAGTCTGGCAGGGATGTTGTCAGGATCCGAGTCTTCAGGGCATTTTTTGGCACATGCAAGTGATGTACCTTCAAATTTTCCTAAACAGTTTTGTATAGAACAAAAACGGTCCGTCCGCCTAGCCAGTGACATTAAATAAAAGTACTACTTATTACTACACTACTGTTGTGCCCTCTGCCTCTGACAGCGCAAGCATGTGTGGGCAGGCCGTACCCAACTCCGAATGAGGCCGATTGTACAATCGGCCTCATTCGGAGTCGGCTTGAAATTTTGCAATACCACTTCTGCGCCGGGACTCTGCATTCTTACTTCGACAAAAACACCCAATTAGGACACGGCCTCAGCTGGCATGCTAGACTTTATTTCAAGTCTGAGATCACGGTTATTTTTGTCTGCATCAGCCACGCAAAACGCCGTTTACCCCTACTGGCTATCACAGCCCTAACTCGCGATCTCAGACTTGACCCTCTTTTGTTTGTGTTATATTCATGTATTCATAGCTAACATTTACATAATAATACGGATGTTAGAGAGATGGCCAATCAGGAGGCCACAAAAACCTTGTAGGCCGCGTCTATTACTAACAGGTTACACTCGCTTAAATCCTTTCTATAATATTCATTCGATATTAAATTTGTATAGTGCTTGGTACGTAAATAGTATTTGAAATGATCTTAGAGCTGTAAAAAAGTACAAAATAAAATACATAATTCCTTCTCTACAAAAAACGTCTTAAACTACAGTTTAAATGGAATCGTTGAGTACATCTCCTCCAACTGCATGTAGAAGGTTTAGTTTGAATATTCATGTTATGGAAGGCTTTCCGACCAATCAGACTGTTCCGTCCACTTTTGGACTAATTCGCAATAGGGTGTACAAACCGACGAACAACATTCCCAAGTCTGTGATTGAAGGTGAATGTCGAAGGTTAATACACAAGAGGGCGCTATTTAATGCGATACTGCTGAGCCGTATGCGTATTTTTTGTTACACCGCAGCGACGGGTTTTGTGCAGTAAAAGTGCCAATTCCGGTCTTGAGAGAGAGACTACGAAACCCTAGGCGCGCGACGATAGAAAATTCCAAGCTGCAGTCGACCATGGCGCTCTGCAGTGGAACTCATGGAGCCATTCCCTCTCCGTTGATGGTAGTTTTTTTTTGCGTGTCGAAATTCCCTTCGCGCGCATGCGTGCTGAATGGGTTCATAGTCTTGACACAAGGGCGAAATGCGTACAAAACCCGTCGCTGCGGTGTAAAACAAAAATACGCGAGCCGTATTGGCTTCAGGCAGACATAAAACCACGATCACAGACTTGGAACCAAGTCTACGATCGACCGGACCACGTTACATATTCAAAATGAAGTTGACAGTGAAACCTCGTTTGGTTTAAATAGCGCCGGGTAGAAAGTGGGGGGGAAAAACCCTACCTTTTCAAAAGTTGGGGGGGGGGGCAACTCCCCCCCCGGTTCCACCGCCGAGAAAGTGGGGAGGGGGACCAAAATAGCTACCTTTTCAAAAGTGGGGGCAACTAAATAAACATCGATAAAACTTGTTATGAACTGTTCATATTATTTTCCTTTGTTAGTATTATAATTATATTTTTCAGCTTTCACTACGAATAGTTTGTCCTTTTAGGCCTATCCACCCTGTCCATAGCCGTATGAGGGCGCCGTCACGCAATACGGGGCTTGTCAGAATTGTATTGTAAGCATTGAGCGCATTGAACTATTGGCAGGGGCTCAAATTCGGTACACAACCTGTAACTTGTATTCAGGGAATAGGACATAAGAAGGTTAACTTTATGAATATGGTCAATTCCGCAAGAATCACGATGGATGTCACCTAGCCCTCAAGCCCCCTCCTTGTGTTATGTTATACAGGGTGTCCCCATAAAAAGTATACCGAGATAAAAATTACTGTAATGGCAAAACTATTTTATATATGGGAAAGAGAAATATATCTCTAGAAAGGGCAGAATGTCCTCTTTGCAATGGTATACAGCTTGTGATGTTATTGACACAGATGAGTGAACAAACTAGATAGATGTTAAGGGTACTGAAAGCAGGACTGTGACAAGTTTGCATATTTGAATAACACGAACTGGAAGGTCTCAGGAAAACATCGAATTGGTAAGAGAAGCAGTTGAAAGAAACCCAAGGATTAGCAGCAGGAGAAATGGTACTGGTATACCACGTTCAACGTTCAACAACATCACACGAAATGATTTACACCTTCATCCCTATCACATCCATGTTCAGCATCAACTCCTGCAAGCAGATTATGACAGAAGAGTCACATTTTCACGGTGGTTTTTGGATAAACTTGTCACAGTCCTGCTTTCAGTACCCTTAACATCTGTCTAGTTTGTTCACTCATCTGTGTCAATAACATCACAAGCTGTATACCATTGCAAAGAGGACATTCTGCCCTTTCTAGAGATATATTTCTCTTTCCCATATATAAAATAGTTTTGCCATTACAGTAATTTTTATCTCGGTATACTTTTTATGGGGACACCCTGTATACTACCTTCAGAACCTTCTGAAGTTGTAGTCAGCAGGGCGAATCTAGTCCGCATGTCGCTAACTTTTAACGGTATATATTGGCATATACGGGCCTGCCAGAAACACCGGGGCAAACCCCTTCTCTTAGCGATAAGTGTACTGGGTTCTTTTTACGTGCGTTGATAGTTTTTAATACAACACACGGGACCTACGGCTTTACGTCCCATCTGAAGGACGAAGCAATAATGGTTAAGTGTCTTGCTTAAGGACACAAGTGTCACGACCGGGACTCGAACCCACACTCTGCTGATCAGGAACACCAGAGCTTGAGTCCGGTGCTCTTAGCCGCTCGGCCACGACACGCCGAGGAAGGAAGGAAGGAAGGAAGGAAGGAAGGAAGGAAGGAAGGAAGGAAGGAAGGAAGGAAGGAAGGAAGGAAGGAAGGAAGGAAGGAAGGAAGGAAGGAAGGAAGGAAGGAAGGAAGGAAGGAAGGAAGGAAGGAAGGAAGGAAGGAAGGAAGGAAGGACGGAAGGAAGGAAGGAAGGAAGGAAGGAAGGAAGGAAGGAAGGAAGGAAGGAAGGAAGGAAGGAAGGAAGGAAGGAAGGAAGGAAGGAAGGAAGGAAGGAAGGAAGGAAGGAAGGAAGGAAGGAAGGAAGGAAGGAAGGAAGGAAGGAAGGAAGGAAGGAAGGAAGGAAGGAAGGAAGGAAGGAAGGAAGGAAGGAAGGAGGAAGGAAGGAAGGAAGGAAGGAAGGAAGGAAGGAAGGAAGGAAGGAAGGAAGGAAGGAAGGAAGGAAGGAAGGAAGGAAGGAAGGAAGGAAGGAAGGAAGGAAGGAGAAGATGTCAGCCAAATTGTACGTGTTCCCCACATTTTGGCATGCAGCTGGATGCTCATGTAACATTGGTAATTTTGGACACTTCTGGTTTTTTTTTTTTTTTTAAGCAAAAAGCGGGCCCTAGAGCCCACACCGTGAGCCCATATCTTGGAAATGACTTGAAGTTGGGAGCAAAAATTTGCTGTGTGTTCATTACTCCCATACAGGTATATTGAAAATAAAAACATCTGATTCGGTCACTGGTGATTTCAGATTTGGCATGGAATTACCCACTGCAAATAAGGCAAAAAATACCCATTTCACAAAATAATTTATTTTGCCATGAAGGAGTGAAGCTGCCAAGCTGAATTTTCTTACAGACATTGCCTAGATACAATGTTTCTAGATATAAAAATTTTCAAATCCTTGAGTAATGTCCCACATCCCCAAAAATCCAATACAATGAAGGGGTTTTTGGACGTTTTCACCTTTGGACCCATATTCCCACCCCTGCCAAACACCCAGTGAAGAAATGATTGGTCTTTCCTTGCTTGGGGGAACTCATATGTACCTAGACATTACCCACGTATAATATGAAAGCAAACTGACATTTCATGTGGGCACAGGGGGGGGGGGGGGGAGGGAATGACAAAAAGTCCCTCACGTCATTACAAAAAAATGTAGGTTTTTGAGGACCTGTTACATAATAAGTAAATGTCGTATACCACTTTTGACAATAGATTCTGATAATTAAGTTTTATTAAAAGCTGCATGTTTGTTTTATTTATTTGTGATGAAAAGTCTTCACATTTGGCTGAAGGTGTAGAGATGATGTTCAGAGGTTAATATTTGAATTAATATCTGTGCATCCCCTCCCCCCTCCTCGCAATCCTTAATAATAATAATAATAATGTGTGGACTTATATAGCGCACGTATCCACCAACTAAGTGGTGCTCAAGGCGCATTATATCATTACCCCTGCTCATAAGGCTCACAAGGCTCATAAATCATTCCTGAAACCATCTCAGCTCCCTGGGGAGTATACAGCTCAATTGCTGCTATTACAGCGCATATAGGGCTAATCAACCAACTCTGCCCTCACAGGTACCCATTTAACCCCTGGGTGGAGAGAAGCAATTATGATTAAGTGTCTTGCTCAAGGACACAAGTGTCACGGCCGGGATTCGAACCCACATTCTGCCAACAAATTTACACCACTGACTTCCGGCTCTAGTTAATAACTCAGTAAGTATCCAACATATTTATGTTTTTCCATACAAATTTCTACGAGTCCAAATCGAGGCTTGAAGGAAAATGGGCTGGCATGCATCCTGTCTTTACACAGAAATTCATGTAGCCCCATGACATAATTTTTTATTCTGTATTAGCCTTGTTTTCAGTTTCTTGCATAAATTCATTTTGAATCGGCCTAGATGCATGTGTACAAGGATTTGTTATTCTTTTCAACGTGCTCTTACTCATAATCATAATAAAGTACTCGTACTCGCAACAAATGAAAAATACGCGTACTCGCGACAAATGAAAAAATACTCGTACTGGCGACAAATGAAAAAATACTCGTACTCGTGACAAATGAAAAATACTCGTACTCGTAACAATGTCATACTCATATTCACAAAAAAGTACTCAACTACAACTCATTTCACAAAATAATTCTTTGAAGCAAGAATTGAATTGATATATCTTATTTGACTTACCATTAAATTCCAGAATGTAAATATAGCTTGACATGGAACATGTTACCAGGATACATAAACTATGGTAGAATCTCTTCATGAATCACTTTTCAGTGGTATCTAAAAGTAAATTAGGAGACTGACTTTAAACAACATCTATGTATTTTAATCCCCATGACTGAAGCGAACCCAAAAAGTATTTATTTTCCTTTATCAAAGTGGCAGTATCGTCACGATCAATAGGACATGGAAACGGAGTGCTTGTTTTAGATTAACTCAGTGACTGAAACCATGGAGGAATGAACCATGCTGAAACTAATTCCCCACATAATTTTCAGTCACTGTGTTCATTTTAAACTAGAACATTGATTCCATGCCCTGTTGAAAGTCTACTCCGATCGTGATGATATTGTTCCTTTAAATGAAAATATCAATGTTCCGATGAATTTTCTGTAAAATAGCAAAACAGTATATGTAGATAACAGTCTAGTACCATTTGGCAAGCATTACACCTGCTGGCATAGCACCTTTATCATTGAATATTGAATTATATTGCATGATCAATATTAACAGGAGCGTTGGCCTGTTCAGCTAGGGGGTGTTATTTCATTTTTTTGACTTTTTTATATTCTGCCCCCCTCAAAACATGTACAGGCCTATTAGAAACAAGAATAAATCATTAAAATAAAAATTTGATATTTCTAACCCCCTGTACATGCCCCCTGAATGTTTTGCTTGAAGAGCGCCCTCTGTTGTCAGTTTAACGTAAAGGTTCCCTGACTCCATATGCACTGTGGAGACAGACATACATAATGGTGGTTACCAGACTGTGTATGTGATTATGTATCACACACATAATCTAGAATGGTTCCTAATCAGCTGTTCATGGTTTGTTGACATGGCCTGGTTGATGGGTAAACTCAATTATGACAATTATATATTTAGGTTAGTAAATGTACATACATCATATCATCTAAAAGGATTGTTTGCTGGCAAAGTTGGGCAGTGACAGAAGTTATTATCTGTGACCTTAGTTGGGTAAGTTTGTTTTTAATAATATTAATTATTATTCACCATGCACCCACAACAACTACAGTCGTTTGACCAGTTCCGGATCATTGACCAGTTCCGGATCACTTCAACTTTGCAATAACCCACATTGTTAAATTACTTCTTACATGACCAATTTCTGTTAATAAATGGGATGAATAACATCCAATAAGACAACACACCAAAAATCAAGTGCATGACATCATCGGTAGATAAATTACGGCCGGTTTTCTGAAGTTTGTTTGCGATAACGATCATTATTTTCTTTTAAATGTTGGTTCAAAAACGCTGTTAAAACTCCTCTCACCTTTCAAATTTGAACGTCTGAGCAGATAAAGTTAATTTAAAATGCTTCCAATGTCTGAAAAGAGTTCACGTAAATATTGAGCAGTCGTCTTATTTTTTGAGGTGATAAAATTACCGAAATCGTATTTTTTTGTGACATCGTACCCTTGACCGGTTCCGGATCACTCAACATCTAAAAAATGGCAATTCAGAACCGAGCTGCGTCAATGGCGGGCGCGCTCTGTCAGGTAAAATCATACGGCTGTTTTGGAATGTTTAGTTATTTAGTACACTTGACGCGTACATTTTTGTATGTTGAGGAATGTAAAACTATTTCATGAAACAGCCGTCGATAACGTTACTTGTATTTTCAAGATGGAGGGCTGCAAAACGCTTTGATGCAGACGATCGTCAACATGTTTTGAGTAACATCTGCAGTTATAAATATTACTTTAAAAATACATTATTTTAACTGATTCTTGTAATAATATTGTTTTTTTTGTCAGAAAATTAAACTTTGAGGAAGGAATTGCGATTGTAAGAACAGATATTCAGGTTTGTTTGTTTTTAGGCGCGCTTCACTTTTTCATTTGCCTGCGCCGTTGTTTTGTGTTTTGTCGCCGTTGTTTTGTGTTTTGTGTTTTGTGTTTTGTGTTTTGTCAATTTCTGTGCTGCTCAGCTCGATCGCGGGACAGAAGCAATTGTTTTGTGACTGGGTTGGATCCCTTGCTCTATGGTTTTTTGGTTGGATCGCTTCCGTGTCTTTGACAACCAAAGTCCCAAAGTTACAAAAGTCATAATCAGAATAAGACAGAAAGAAAGAGAAAGGTAAGTGCTTTTTTAATGTTTAACTTATCAGAAATAATAATTTCACAAAAAATGGGCCTAATTTTTTCTTTTGCTTTAGTTTATAGCGTTATGAAATGTTATATTTTTTGTTTATTTCGTTGAATGGTAACAACCTGCAGGGGAACCTAACATTATGCCCAATTTTTTAATTATTCATTAGGGAAACCTATAGTCTAGTTAGCAAGTTGAATGCAAAATGGGTTAACTACCCGCAGGGGAACCTATGCTCAATTTTTAGATTATTTATTGGGATGCATACTGTACTTGGACCTTATTTAGTTTGCTTTGTTGAATGGGTTAACCATCCGTAGGGGAACCTATGCCCAATTTTTTGATTATTTATTGGAATGCATACTGTACTTGGACCTTATTTAGTTTGCTTTGTTGAATGGGTTAACCACCCGCAGGGGAACCTATGCCCAATTTTTTGATTATTTATTGGAATGCATACTGTACTTGGACCTTATTTAGTTTGCTTTGTTGAATGGGTTAACCACCCGCAGGAGAACCTATACCCAATTTTTTAAATCTGTATTGGGGCCTAATTAAAAAAACAAAAAAACAATCGACCATGCAACTCTAATAAATGAAACCAGGGCAACACTTGTCCCTTACAATAACATTGAGTGCATTCAAGACAGATGCAATTTTTTCTTTTGCTTTAGTTTATATTGTTATGAAATGTTATATTTTTAATCTCAAGCAACAACACCATAATTTTTACAAGTTGTTAGGAATCTTAATCAGACCATAGGAGTACCATTTTTTGCATGTATAACATTCATTTTAATTTTTTTTTCTTCAGATAATGGGGAAGAGGAAGGGGACGCTGATGACTACCTTCAGTCAACCTTCGAAAAAGAGTAAGGGACGGAAAAGGTATTCAAGGGGCTTCCATACAAGATCACCCAACAGAGCATCAAGCATTGAGGAAGCAGTTCATCAGGTAGTTGAAAACAAAATGTCAATAAGGAAAGCAGCACGACAAAATAATTTGTCATATGGGTTTCTACACAGGAGAGTATCCGGTGATGTAGAGATTGATAGCAGGAATGGTCCAGTGCCAATTTTTAATGTTGAGGAAGAGCATGCTCTTGCTAGGTGGCTGTCAGAAATGGCAAAGAGGGGTATGGGATTGTCCCCTGGAGATTTCCTTGATTTTGTATTGATATTACTCTAGTGAAACTGCTGTACTGTATCACTATCAGTTTATTGAAATCTCGAAGATTGGCGTAGATTAATTATTACTAAGGGTTGTACCATTCCTCTACGGGCCGTGTCACACAAGGCTGTTTTACAGACAACCAGTTCCAGACAATCCCCAAGAAGAAAAACAATTTCAATTTTCAATGTTCACATAATCTTTTGGGGGATAGTAAGACATTGTCACAAAGAAGATGTTTTGTGATATGATGAGGCATGCGCCTAGTGTAGTTAGTTAGCCTGTAAATATTGCCTTGTGTTACAAGGTACTACTCTAAATGCACAATCCAAGCTGCAAGTTACATTAGACCTTTATCATGGTGCAGCCATTGTGGGTTTTGTTTTTTTTCATTTAAGTCAGTGTATATAACCAAACCTAGGCTGAAAGAGAAAACAGCCTGGTCCTATTTTGTGAAATGGGAGTTAGAACGTGCAGTAGGCCTATTGTATATACATGTACAGTGGACCTGGCCTTGATGGTCACTGTGTGATAAAGGTCTATTACAGGAAAGGTAAAACAATATAACTTTAATATTGCTGAATTATTGGGATTGAAAGCTAAATTTACATACAGTTAACTCTTGTAGGCTACTTGCACCAATTATCCTGAGAAATATTTTGGTCTGATTTATCAATATCTCAAGAAAACAGGTTAAAACTAGATATAAGTTTTTGTCACAACAAAAACAAAGTGTTCGGTTGAAGTTAAAATGGTTACGTCATCAATTCGAAGTGTTGGAGAAGTCAAATGTTAACGTCTGTTGAAGTTCTCGCGAGAAGTTTATTTGAATACAATACAATACTGAATTTAGAAATTATTTTAATATTAAACTTTGACTTCCGGTTTGGACAGGAAGTAAGGTCAAATTGGGGTCACCTTTGTGTAAATACTTTTGACAATTAACAATCTGTACAATGGTACAAAAATGTCAATTTACCTCCTGTGGTTGTTGAGATATGATTTTTTTTATTAAACTTTGACTTCCGGTTTGGACAGGAAGTAAGGTCAAATTGGGGTATAAATATTTTTTGACAATTAACGATCTGTACAATGGTACAAATTTTTTTAATTTACTTCTTGTGGTTGTTGAGATATGATTTTTTTAAATATTAAACTTTGACTTCCGGTTTTGACAGGAAGTAAGGTCAAATTGGGGTCACCTTTTTGTAAATATTTTTTGACAATTAACGACCTGTACAATGGTTTAAAAATTGTGAATTTACCTCTTGTGGTTGTTGAGATATGATTTTTTTAAATATTAAAATTTGACTTCCGGTTTGGACAGGAAGTAAAGGTCAAATTGGGGTCATGTTTTGTAAATATTTTTGGCAATTAACAATCTGTACAATGGTGCCAAAAATGTTAATTTACCTCTTGTGGTTGTTGAGATATGATTTTTTTAAATATTAAACTTTGACTTCCGGTTTGGACAGGAAATGAAGTCAAATTGGGGTCACCTTTTTCTAAATATTATTTGACAATTAACGATCTGTACAATAGTGAAAGAATTGTGAATTTCTCTCTTGTGGTTGTTGAGATATGATTTTTGTTAAATATTAAACTTTGACTTCCGGTTTGGACAGGAAGTAAAGGTCAAATTGGGGTCACCTTTTTGAAAATATTTTTTGACAATTAACGATTTGTACAATGGTGAAAGAATTGTGAATTGATCTCTTGTGGTTGTTGAGATATGATTTTTGTTAAATATTAAACTTTGACTTCCGGTTTGGACAGGAAGTAAGGTCAAATTGGGGTCATGTTTTTGTAAATATTTTTCGACAATTAACAATCTATAGAATAGTGCAAAAAATTTCCATTTACCTGTTGTGGTTGTTGAGATATGATTTTTTTAAATATTAAACTTTGACTTCCGGTTTGGACAGGAAGTAAGGTCAAATCGGGATCACTCACAACTCGAGTTTCATCTACTTGTTAAGTTCTAAGTACATGCCAAGTTTCAAGTTCGTGTGAAGTTTGCAAGTATGTGTTTTTTTGTGGACAGTCACGGGGGAGAAGAAGAAGAAGAAGTAAAAAAAAACGAACAAAAACAATAGGTGTTTCGGGTACATACCTGAACACCTAAAAAAATAAAACGTGGAACTGTTACCTTCAAAATGTGTGCACATACTGTTATTTCTGTATGTTAGATTTTTGGTATGTCTCTTGTAAATGCCTTTAAGCCAAGTTAAAAAAAAAACTTTCTCGTTCCCGACTACATCCTTTTTCACGGCAGCATGGATTTTTTCAACATCGGAAAACATCAAATTAAGCATAAACAAAATTCCCATCTTCGAAATAATGGGGCCTCCTGATTTCCTTTTTCAAAAAACCTGGACGAGTAACTGGTTTTTATTTGACTTGGCCTAATACTTGTTAAAAAATAATGACCCAAGTACAAACTATTACAAACAAACAACACAAATAAACTTAGCAAAATAAAATAAACAAGTATAATTTATTCATGTACAGTACCTGATTAAAAAAGAGGAATTTGGGTGTGGAATCGGTCTAGTACAGGAAGGCAAAGGGCAAGTTATTTACACAAAATAGTGTAAAAGCCAAAATTGTATATAAATCAAAATTTATATTGTCTTTAAATTAAGTGTGAATTTATTACACAAAAAGTAACTTTGATGGGTGTATTGCTCAATTTGGTATTGGGTTGAATAAAGTCTTAGGGCCCAAGTCACATGGGCATTGTCTTAGGCCAAGTAAAAACAAGAAGCAGTTAATCGTCCAGTCTGTTTGGAAAAAGGAAAGAGGTGGCATTTGTTTTCTGCCAAGATGGCAGCAGTTTTGCCCACTTGATTTAATAAACCAGTCTTTCCTCTTCCATTGGCTACAATTTTTTGTGCGGAATTGTTCATTTTTAAACATTAAACAAAATTATTTGTTTCAATTTAAAAAAATAAATTTAAAAAATCCATTCAGCCGTGAAAAAGGATGCGGGCGGGGACGAGAAACTGCCTTTTCTTTTTACTTGGTCTTACTTTCCCCTATTTTTCCTAACCCCTCCATGCTATCCCCAAGAATATTATTTCGCCAGGACTTTTTTAATTCAGGAGCCAACTAGCTGGATATATTTTTCATCAAATTTGTTTATCAAACAACAATTATGGGAACCAGTTAAAATCGATATAAATTACATGGCATTTTCGCTGGTGAAAGGTCCAAGCCATATTTCTGCTAAGCAACACTTTTCTGAGCTTAATAATTAAGTTTGTGTACTGAGCCGACAGTTTTATGAATGGGAGTGTGGGTTTGCAATAGAGGGCGCTCTACTGATCCGGAATAGAAGCAACTGATTCGGAACTGGTCAAACGGATGACGACACTTTTCTCAAAGCCTCTTCCAAAATATTAATCTTTTTTTGTCAATGGATATTTGGTTAGTTTTATGACATATTTAGGTAAACTGATTGACATATTTCGTTTAAGTTGTCGAAGAAATTGCGACGAACGCAGCGTGAATCCAAAAAGTGATCCGGAACTGGTAACGGGGCTGTACCACAACAAGGCACAAGTATAGAGAATGAAAGTCATAGATTTGCGTGCGGGAAGTTTCGAAAACACATGAGGCTTTTTTTCATTATTCATTATTCATTATACGTGCGGGCCGCACACACAGGCATAATATACAAAGGCTCAACAGCGAACGTATTGTGCATGTGAAGGCGGTACAGTTGCAGGTGCGGATCGGACGGAGTTTAAAATACAGTTTTAGCGCGATGCGACCTTTTTTGTGAACGACGTACGCGGGACTAAGACTGTAACTGTAAGAGAACATGTGCTAATGATTATACTATAGCTAGGCAGTTTCATGAAAGTTTGAAGTTGCTTCAATTCTTTTAAATGTCATATCACTGGATAGAGCCAAAAATTAGAAAGAAAATGAGGGGTCAATGGTCATGATAGGTTAACCCTATGCAAAGTTACGAATTTTTGTTGATTTAAATATTTGGTCATTTTGGAGGCCAGTTTCATTTGAAAAGTTGTGACCGAATTTGCCTGCAACGTATCCTTGTAGTACTAACAAAGTGTCTATGTAGCATGTCCCCCTTTTATAACAAAAAAATCTCATTGAATACCAAAATCCACCCGTGCGTGACACCCCGATTCAGCGTGCGTGACACCCCGATTCACCGAGTCAAATCGCCGATAGCGGTGATTTTTTTATTTATTTGCCGTCGGATCATTTTCCGCAAGTTGCACTGTTTTTCTGCCAACGTTACAGTTGGCATCAACTGACCAATTAAGATAACGACGATGTGTAGTATCCATTTATCGACACTAGAACATCGATAGACTACCCTTTGAATTAGTATTTTACCGTGAAAGTTGGACAAACAAATCGTGAAAACTTGCCGAAATTCAGTTGCCTGTATTTCCGTTGCCTGTATTGCCTGTATTTAGGTTTTCCGTCGCTGATTTTTTTTTATCGACTGCATAATTTAGTGCTCATAAAAATAGCGTCCAGGAAAACATCGAAGCCTCATCATCGTAACCAGGCGCTAGCGATATTGTGCCTATGCATTTTCACACGTACTATCGGGCGAGTCAACGAACTTTCGGCGGGTCACAACTTCGACAGAAAAAAGTGCATCAAAAATAGCGCCACCATCGGCGGTTTGCGTGAAACTGCCTACTATAGCGCACATACTGGTGGAAATTTGGTAAAAACTTTGTTTTACTAATGTGGATGATTTGGAACTAAATTTGTTTGGTGGAAATACCTTTTTTGTGCAAATAATGATTTTTTTGGCAAATAATGACAAATTTAGGCGGTAGCTTTCGGGACATGCGGGCGGTGGACGGAAATCTATGACTTTCATTCTCATGGCCTTACTGCAAGAAATTTCCCTGGGAGTTAACTTGGGAACATTGTATTTGACATGCCTGGGACATGTTATCATCTTAAACATGAAATATTAACCCACTGGTTACTGTCATAGAAATATAGTTTGTACAATCACGATGGTATAAATTAATAGTATTACTAATCACCGTGATTAAATACAAAGTTGGTAGTTCACAAATAAATTGAAGGTTTACAACTGTGTAACCCCTGAACCTTTGAAGTTGAAACCTAGCTTAAAATATAATAGTGGGATATGGGATTTATTATTTGAATGTTTTTAAGGGATGGTGTGTGGTTGGTTAAAACAGCTGATATTTAAGAACATTTTTGAAAAATTTGTTACAATATTATCTTTTACTTTCTATGAATAAATTGTGTAATAATACATTTGTTATTTCACACATAATTATAAATATATTTCATTTTTTTAAGGTAATAGCTACATCTACAAGAATGGCACAAGCAAGCCCAAAGATCTAGTGATGATCCTAGAAGATGATCAAAGCAGAACCCTTACTACTCAAAAGAGATTATTTCAATACATGTCATCGCAAATCTTACTATATCTAAAGATGATGCTTCACATCTTGAACAAGTTCTGCTAGTAGATGTGAAGCATCATCTTTAGATATAGTAAGATTTGCGATGACATGTATTGTATCATTTACAGAAATACATTTTGGCATTATACAATCCAAAATCCCTGCTAAGCCATGAAATATGTTGTTAATGTTAGTTAGATGTATATAAATATATTTTTGTACTATTTTATAGAGAATTGGCTGTTGCAAACTGCTTACCAACCTAAAGCACCCGTATTAAATGCAAAATAATAGATACTGGCCTTACATCTCAAACCTAGCGGGTTCTTTCTCTGAGAAAGAACTTGCTAGGTTCAAAACATAACCGAGGCCAATAACTACTATTTTACATTCATACTATTTTATTAATTAATTCTTTTCTAGAAGAATGTTAAAAGCAAGTATAAATTTTATATTATTCCAGGATAAAATAAGTTGGATACAATAATGAAATAAAATATTCAGTTGCAATCCATATAAACCCACGGGAACACTGTTTTATTCATATAAATGTTACTTTTTAATCAGATTTTTTGTTTCATAAGGCAATTCAAAGGTTGTCATGGAATAGCAATGCTAAAATTTCAACAGGTAAACATGAGAAAGTACTTTAAATTAATTGCTGAAGTGATGTTCTCTTCATTGCTTCCTTATCACTGTGTTTTAAACAAAATAGACTGGTGCCCCAACGACGGTATACAAGTAATCTGCACAAAAAGTCAGGATGCCATGCCGTTTCACAAAAACAAATCTTCAGGGGGCATGAGTATTTTTTCCTTGTTTCTTATAGGTTGGTACATATTTTGAGGGGGGCATCTAAAACATTTTGAGTTAACACCCCCCCCCCCCTACATTCAGCCATCTCCACACTCACAACATCTTCAAACAACACTGAGTACTGGAGGTTCATGGTCATCATAGCCAGCGAAGGACGAACATCAACAGGAGGGTTATTGATTGATAATATTATCCGTTTTACGTTAATGTTTTGTTATCTCTGACTGACCAATTTTATACTTTGTTTTAAGATGGTAATCGTATTAAATATCTCATTTTATAAATATGAGAAAAATGAGTTTCAATAGACAACATTTCCTTCGTAAAAGGAATAAACAACAGCAAATAATACCAAATTATTATCCCACTGCTAACTTGATGTGAAGTTTATACAGGTACAAACATTTACTTTAAAAAAAATCAGTCTGAAGTGCTCCCATTTCAAAGAAAACAAACAAAAATGTTTTTTATATAAAACGTTGCTAGTCAGCAGCCTTTTTGCTCCAAGTGATTTCTGTAAAAATTGTAAAAATGCTTTTAATACTTTTGTTGATGATTTAGTCTCCACATTGAACTTACACTTCCAAAGGATGGTTGTTTAATGTATATCTTGATCAACAGAGAGTAAGCATACTGTAGAAGCAGTTTTGTCAACACGATTTGAGGCTTTGCATAATGGTACCTTTCCTTAAAGTATTGTACCTTTTTGGCCCCTGTATACTTAAAACACCCATATCATCTGAATGGTCCAGAATCTTGCAATCAAATTGTTCATCCTGTATAGCTGTTAGCATGTGTGTCTTAACATGCTGTGCCACATTTTACGCTGTGTCACACTTAATTATGGACACTTAGTTATATTGCGTCGGTATGCGATTTTTTTTCTGCAAACGAGAATTGCCATCCCGCAATATTTCAGCCAATCACATGGAAGTTTTTTTTCTTTTTTAAAGATGACGTAGGATATTATTAACATATGCATATTAGATGCAGGCACACTGATCAATAGTGCGCGCGCATATTATATTTACAGTATATGTACATGTGTATCCTCAATTTACCCTAAATGACACACCTAAGGATTTATTATCAACTGGACAGTACCCGTAACTTAAAAATGAAATTAGCAGTTTGGTGTTTCAGTGAAGAATTCTCTTGTAAAATGCGGAATTTCAATGCATGATCATACGCGTGGACGTCTTGAGCGCCGTTTTTTGATATGCACAGAATTGTCATCAAAAAATTGATGTTGGTATATAATGACTCACCCCCAAACTGTTAAAATTCACGGGGGAACAGAAAATGTACCCAAGAAGAAAAACAGTTGAATCATGTTTCATCTTATTCCAGATGGCTTGTAAAATTGTTTTTAATCTTGAAAATAAAAATATTGTTTTAGATTTTTAAAATAAAATGGTGTAATTTGGAGAAGCTCTCCAAACTTTTAATCAATATTCTTGAAAGACAATTAAAATGGAAGGTGGTTTTTGTAAAAAGTACTTTAAAACTTTGAAATGTGTAAAAACTGCTGTTAACATTTTGTCAAATAAAAGATTTCTTTTCATAACCATGATATTAATGTTTCATTTTCTCAATAATTATCCACTACCGACGAAGTAAACACCAACGAATTAAGTAGTCTTCGTTCGTTTCTTCTATAAGGAATGTGTCCATTTTGAGGATCAGTATTTCTTTAAAAAATCATTGCAAATGCAAAGCATTCATATATTTTGGTTTCCACAGACCACAGCTCGTTGACGGCATAGAACAATATAAAATCGCAGATGTTCGTGAAAAAAAAAATTGAGGTCATGTAATTTCCTTACTTTTGCGTAGTGAACTCCGCACAATGTAATCCAAATGCAATGTACATGTACATGTAGTTAAATGAAATAACTTATGTGGTATTGATCGAGTTGAAATAACTTAGTGGTGTAAGCTTTCTCTATGGTGGTACTGAGTTGAAATAACATACAGTGGTTAAAAACAATTGTACGTTTTTATATACTGATGCCTCTTTTCACAAACTATTTTAAAGCACAGCTATACCCTAAATTCATGGTCACACGATAATGTAATTATATGGGGGGGGGGGCGAAATGAAAGATAATTAAAAGCAGAGGACACAAACAAATTATACAAATCAGATGATTTTATTTTTATATAAACTTGTTTAAAGCATCAACCATTATATACTGTTAATTTAAAGGAATTTTTATTATGTACATGTACAACACTGTCCCAAGTTGCATTTTGAGATAATCAAATTTGTCACAACTAATTGTATTTAAACTGTAGGGAGGAATACATATTTATATATGTAATGGAATGACAAACTAGCCCATTCATCATTCATCAAATGTTCCTTTTGAGTAATGTTTTTCTTTAGTTTTAGTTTAACCAAATGAATTTGTACAGTTCATGAGACAAAAATTTCACATAATAAATACAAACAACCTGAATGTATGTTCACTATTGCCGAATCTTTCATAGGCTGGAATTATGCATCAACAAATACATTATCCTATAACAGAAAAAACTTTCTTACAGTTCATGAGTTCAAAGCTAAAATTGAGTCTGTAATCATTAACTTGGAAATCCATAGCTCACCATTGTTCAGCCTGTGAGAATCTTGTTCTCTCTCATTGTATATTTCTATGCTTTTTTTTTCCCCCCACGTATGCGCTTAGAGGCTTTGGCATTAGGCGCTTTACAAATGTCTATTATTATTATTATTAATTAGAACTTGAACCCTAAATTCACCGTATCACTGGTTACAAGTATTCCATCTAGACTTATGCCTTCAGCTGAGTGAAATTGCAACTTTCTTAGTTTCCATATCAATTGTTATTACCGGTAGTTATATTATTGTTAAATCCACTATCGATTTTATCGATACTGTGTTGCAAACGCACAGTGTGTACATTGTGTACTGTCTATTCATCATGACATAGTACAGTTTAATTGATACGTGATCGCTTCATATCATCAGCCAATTGTATAGCCTTGGGTGGGTTTGTTTACACTACATAAATTTCTGGCAGAACGCTCTATAGGGACTTGCTTTGGTAGCTCATTAAGTGTTTTGGGACCCGTAAGAATATGTCATGAATATTTGTATAAGACCTCTGATTGGCTGAAATATCGCGGGATGCCAATTCTCGTTTGCAGAAAAAAAATTGCCGCCGGGCATCCGCCAAGTTTGACGCTCATGGTGCATGAACATTATTGCCCCTGTCATCGGGCCAGTTATATCGTTCTTAAAGACCATACAAAATGGTAAATATTTTCAACCCTATTTTAAAAAGTAAGTAATTCAAGTAGGAATCACCAAAAATAAGACTTTCATTATTTTTATTTAACCCTTCAAAAAACCTATGAAAATGTACTTCGCCACTGCCGCGAACGACAGGCCCGAAACAAAAGCCGTCGGGGACACTTTCACTGAGCCAATTTTGATGACATTAATTTACAGGAGGGTGAATGCTACAACTGTTTACTGTGTACGTTTTGTACACAAAGCATATTACATTGAGTACAACTGCAAAAATAAGTTTACCAACTACAACTTCCGAAAGTGCTTTTGAAAAGTTTCCAAAAGTATAGTACTGACCAATTGTGTTGTTCATCATCGTCATTTGATGGAGATTATACTGATGCCAAAGTTGGTGATATAAGTGACATAGAATCGTATCAATTAAGCCCGGAATGGACAAAATCCGGACGAAATCCTGGCGAAAATGGCGAAGCCGAAGGAAGATCTCGAGTCCGGCATAAGCGCACATATTTTTATTGCATTTTTACGAACAAATATTCTAAGAGCAACCTAAGTTTTGAATGTCCAGTATTTGATTCATTGAATTTTGTTATCAGGAAAGTTAATCTCACTGCAAAATGTGTCCAAATTGTTCTTGTTTTGTGCCGATAAAAAATCATCCTTTGGTGATCTTGCCGGTGCTGTTAACCAGACTAATAGTTTGACAATGACCCAGCCCCGCAGTGCATGGACGCACACATACATGAGTTGCACTTCAAGGGGAATCCCATACACACATGTACATGTACGGCCACAGACAACGCGACGGCAGACAGACCGTTGTTAAGACGGCTCCTTTTTTCGATCGAGCTCCCGTAAAAGTACGTCATAAAAACTGGAAAAATGTTTGCTGCCGCCACGGGCCGCAAATGTCCAACAGACTTTGCGGATTTCAGCCGCTGGAATGTTGGTTGAAAATCATGATTTTTTCAGCAATTTCTGATTTGTTTTAATGTTTTTTGGAATAGCATATAAATAACTAAATACATACTGAACAATTTTGAGTAAAACAATCAAGGCACTTTGTATGGACTTTAAAACCATCTCAACTCCCTGGGGAGTAGGCCTATGCAGCCCAGTGCTGCCAAATGTGTAGCGCAACGAGCTTAATCAAACACGATGAGGTCCCCATTTATACTCCTGTGTGAAGAGAAGCAATTATATTTAGGCCCTAAGTGTCTTGCTCATAGACATAATCACCATGGTCACATCCAGGATTCGAACCCACATTCTGACGTCTCGGCCATCAGAACACAAGTCCGATGCACTAAACCGCTTGGTCAAGCTTAAATGTAAAGTCACTTTTCTATTTTAAATTCAACTTTGAGTATACGCTTAATGCTCTTTTTGTACTTTTGTTTCTAGTTTTATAGTTTTATCGCTTAAGAGCATGCATGCCATTATTGAGGCACTTTTATTCTTAAAACCTAAGCCCCATTGTACTGTTTAAGACATTTTGTCCCTAACAATAGCGTAAGACATTTCCCTGTTCATAGTTTAAACGCATCAGTGCTGTTGTTACAACATGAATAAATACATTTTACATAAGTGTTACAGAAGTCCAATTAATTTCGGAGCGTTGTCAAATTAATGAAAGTCATGTATTGGTTTGATTTATTGTAGCAGGTCTCTTAATAAACCAATGAAGTACGGAACAGGGCTATTTTAAAAACGACTGGTTCTATTGGGGATGGTAGAAATATTATGACAATTACGGAGATTTCGACCATGACTCGCCAGCCTGGTAGGGGGGAGGACGTCTTTAGTGCGAGGGTTGTCAACAAGTCCATCAGCAAAGCGCCGGCAGTGTTCCTCCCTCCTACCAGCCAGAGAGTCAAGGCCTAGAGATAAAAGAGCAGAATCATATGAATCATAACTATTACCCAAAATAATTTTACAGGCACGTTTTTGGATAGATTCAATGATATGAGTATGCTTAGCCGTAATACTTGAGTGCCAGGTGACATCACCATATTCCAAGACTGGTCGGACATACCCATTAAAAACAATTTTTAATTCTTCCAAACTAAATCCTCCGTAACAAAAGAAACAGGTTCGTCACCAATTGTTAAATTACCGGGATGTTGATGGGATTTATTGAAACACACCTGGATGGCCTGGCATTTGGAGGTATTTAACTGTAAATGATTAGCGTCAGACCACTCTTTGAAATTATCTAGGTCTTCTTGCATGTGGCCACGACTGCCAATTTTAGAATTCTCTGCAAATGTCAGGTCGTCAACATATTTCCAATACTTTAATTGTAAGTTTTGAGCAGCATCATTAATGAGTATTTGAAAACCAATCGGACCGAACTTGGTACCTTGGGGAATTCCCCCATGAATACCAACATAATCTGAGAGAACATTATTATAGCGAACACATTGGCGTCTATTACGAAGGAAGTCGCAAATCCAGGGAACGATGGACCCACGGACCCCAATGGAGATGATCTTATTAATCAATAAAGTGTGGTCCACCAGATCAAATGCCTTTGAAAAGTCCGTGAGTACCACCGTTCCCACATTGCGACCTCCTTCTGCACCATGAAAAAGATAATGAATTAAATTAATAAGGTAATGGTTGGTTGAGACCCCCTTAACATTACCAAACTGCTGCAAGTCAATTTTAAAATGAATATCGTCAAGAATCCAATCAGTAACAAATCCTTCAGCAATCTTAGCAAAAACAGAAGTGACACAGGTCTAAGTTTGTCAAGACTAGGGGGATACTGTTTGGGAATAGGCACAACAATAGCGTCTTTCCATTGCACAGGAACAACACCCTCATTAAAAGAACTGTTAAGTATATCTGTGAGAGGCACACTAAGTTCATATGCAAATTCTTTTACGAGTTTCGGTGGAAATTCATCAGGTCCTGACGACTTGCTAGATTTAATTTTTTTTAGCCTGGCATAGACATCCCAAGGGTAAAGATGGGGGGTAGGGTCTACCGCTGGCAAGAACGCAGGCAATTTTGACGTATCTAAGGGATCAAGATCAGCGGAAACGTCAACAAACTTGTCATTGATCGCATTAGCTTTGGCCTTAAGATCACTTCCATCAGTACCAGGGATGTCTATGTCAAGACCGGTTTTATTGTTATTCGTGACCTTTTTAACCTGTTGGTGCCTTTGACGAGGATCTGTGTTCTGCAGATTACGAATGCGATTAGCATAATAAGAAATTTTAGCCAATTTAATCTCTCTTTTAATCAGGTTTCTATATTTGCGCCAAAGCACCATGTTATGTGTGTTAAAAGCCACTTGACGGTCAAAAACCAACTTCTTTATGTGAGGAGTAAGCCAAGGCTTGTCATTAACATGGTTCCTGTAACTTTTAAAAGGAAAATACAAATCCATGGCAGAATCAAGCAAATTGTAAAAAACATCAGCCTTGCCTTGAGTATCCATACAATTTAAAATGTCATTCCAGTTCTGACTTTGAATCCATCGTCCAAAAGCAAGAATACCAGTGTTAAACAATGGGCGAAATCTTTTAACCTTAAGGGAATTCTGTCTTTTTTGGTGGATCTTAGGGTTCCATAAAATACAAACATGATCACTGCTTCCAATAGGAGACAGAGGAAATGGTTTATCAAAAAAAGTCTTCAAATTGTGGCTAGTGAGAATAAAGTCAAGCACTGCATCGGCTCTAGTATGAAAATCAACTATTTGAGTTAAGTCATTTCCAGCAATGACTGAATTAACATTCATACGGTCAAAATCTCCCAAAATAACCACACCAATATCAGGATATTTTGTACGGTTTACTTGCCGACAGCAATGTGTACGGTTTACTTGCCGACAGCAATCACATGTACGGTTTACTTCCTGACAGCAATGTGTACGGTTTACTTGTCGACAGCAATGTGTACGGACTTGCCGACAGCATAGTGTACGGTTTACTTGCCGACAGCAATGTGTACGGTTTACTTGCCGACAGCAATGTGTACGGTTTACTTCCTGACAGCAATGTGTACGTTTACTTGCAGACAGCAATGTGTACGGTTTACTTGCCGACAGCAATGTGTACGGTTTACTTGCCGACAGCAATGTGTACGGTTTACTTCCTGACAGCAATGTGTACGGTTTACTTCCTGACAGCAATGTGTACGGTTTACTTGCCGACAGCAATGTGTACGGTTTACTTGCCGACAGCAATGTGTACGGTTTACTTGCCGACAGCAATGTGTACGGTTTACTTGCCGACAGCAATGTGTACGGTTTACTTGCCGACAGCAATGTGTACGGTTTACTTGCAGACAGCAATGTGTACGGTTTACTTGCCGACAGCAATGTGTACGGTTTACTTCCCGACAGCAATGTGTACGGTTTACTTCCTGACAGCAATGTGTACGTTTACTTGCAGACAGCAATGTGTACGGTTTACTTCCTGACAGCAATGTGTACGGTTTACTTCCTGACAGCAATGTGTACGGTTTACTTCCTGACAGCAATGTGTACGGTTTACTTGCAGACAGCAATGTGTACGGTTTACTTCCTGACAGCAATGTGTACGTTTACTTGCAGACAGCAATGTGTACGGTTTACTTGCCGACAGCAATGTGTACGGTTTACTTGCAGACAGCAATGTGTACGGTTTACTTCCTGACAGCAATGTGTACGTTTACTTGCCGACAGCAATGTGTACGGTTTACTTGCAGACAGCAATGTGTACGGTTTACTTCCTGACAGCAATGTGTACGGTTTACTTGCTGACAGCAATGTGTACGGTTTACTTCTTGACAGCAATGTGTACGGTTTACTTCCTGACAGCAATGTGTACGTTTACTTGCAGACAGCAATGTGTACGGTTTACTTGCTGACAGCAATGTGTACGGTTTACTTCTTGACAGCAATGTGTACGGTTTACTTGCTGACAGCAATGTGTACGTTTACTTGCAGACAGCAATGTGTACGGTTTACTTGCTGACAGCAATGTGTACGGTTTACTTCTTGACAGCAATGTGTACGGTTTACTTCTTGACAGCAATGTGTACAGTTTACTTGCTGACAGCAATGTGTACGTTTACTTGCAGACAGCAATGTGTACGGTTTACTTGCTGACAGCAATGTGTACGGTTTACTTCTTGACAGCAATGTGTACGGTTTACTTCTTGACAGCAATGTGTACGGTTTACTTCTTGACAGCAATGTGTACGGTTTACTTCCTGACAGCAATGTGTACGGTTTACTTCCTGACAGCAATGTGTACGGTTTACTTGCAGACAGCAATGTGTACGGTTTACTTGCCGACAGCAATGTGTACGTTTACTTGCAGACAGCAATGTGCACGGTTTACTTCGTGACAGCAATGTGTACGGTTTACTTCCTGACAGCAATGTGTACGGTTTACTTGCAGACAGCAATGTGTACGGTTTACTTGCCGACAGCAATGTGTACGTTTACTTGCAGACAGCAATGTGTACGGTTTACTTGCTGACAGCAATGTGTACGGTTTACTTGCTGACAGCAATGTGTACGGTTTACTTGCTGACAGCAATGTGTACGTTTACTTGCAGACAGCAATGTGTACGGTTTACTTCTTGACAGCAATGTGTACGGTTTACTTCTTGACAGCAATGTGTACGATTTACTTCTTGACAGCAATGTGTACGGTTTACTTCCTGACAGCAATGTGTACGTTTACTTGCAGACAGCAATGTGTACGGTTTACTTCGTGACAGCAATGTGTACGGTTTACTTCTTGACAGCAATGTGTACGGTTTACTTCTTGACAGCAATGTGTACGGTTTACTTCGTGACAGCAATGTGTACGGTTTACTTCCTGACAGCAATGTTTAATTTACTTGCAGACAGCAATGTGTACGGTTTACTTGCTGACAGCAATGTGTACGGTTTACTTCCTGACAGCAATGTGTACGGTTTACTTCCTGACAGCAATGTGTACGGTTTACTTGCAGACAGCAATGTGTACGGTTTACTTCCTGACAGCAATGTGTACGGTTTACTTCCTGACAGCAATGTGTACGGTTTACTTGCCGACAGCAATGTGTACGGTTTACTTCGTGACAGCAATGTGTACGGTTTACTTCGTGACAGCAATGTGTACGGTTTACTTCCTGACAGCAATGTGTATGGTTTACTTGCAGACAGCAATGTGTACGGTTTACTTCCTGACAGCAATGTGTACGGTTTACTTCCTGACAGCAATGTGTACGGTTTACTTCCTGACAGCAATGTGTACGGTTTACTTCCTGACAGCAATGTGTACGGTTTACTTGCAGACAGCAATGTGTACGGTTTACTTCCTGACAGCAATGTGTACGGTTTACTTCCTGACAGCAATGT
Organism: Zoroaster sp. YZ-2022; assembly: GCA_029582265.1. Classification (NCBI taxonomy): domain Eukaryota; kingdom Metazoa; phylum Echinodermata; class Asteroidea; order Forcipulatida; family Zoroasteridae; genus Zoroaster; species Zoroaster sp. YZ-2022. Next base: position 3,835,197 of record CM055816.1, read on the forward strand.
GTACGGTTTACTTCCTGACAGCAATGTGTACATTTACTTGCAGACAGCAATGTGTACGGTTTACTTGCTGACAGCAATGTGTACAGTTTACTTGCTGACAGCAATGTGTACGTTTACTTGCAGACAGCAATGTGTACGGTTTACTTGCTGACAGCAATGTGTACGGTTTACTTGCTGACAGCAATGTGTACGGTTTACTTGCTGACAGCAATGTGTACGGTTTACTTGCAGACAGCAATGTGTACGGTTTACTTGCTGACAGCAATGTGTACGGTTTACTTGCAGACAGCAATGTGTACGGTTTACTTGCTGACAGCAATGTGTACGGTTTACTTCCTGACAGCAATGTGTACGGTTTACTTCCTGACAGCAACATGTACGGTTTACTTGCTGACAGCAATGTGTACGTTTACTTGCAGACAGCAATGTGTACGGTTTACTTGCTGACAGCAATGTGTACGGTTTACTTGCTGACAGCAATGTGTACGGTTTACTTGCAGACAGCAATGTGTACGGTTTACTTCCTGACAGCAATGTGTACGGTTTACTTCCTGACAGCAATGTGTACGGTTTACTTGCAGACAGCAATGTGTACGGTTTACTTCCTGACAGCAATGTGTACGGTTTACTTCCTGACAGCAATGTGTACGGTTTACGTCTTGACAGCAATGTGTACGGTTTACTTCCTGACAGCAATGTGTACGTTTACTTGCAGACAGCAATGTGTACGGTTTACTTGCTGACAGCAATGTGTACAGTTTACTTGCTGACAGCAATGTGTACGTTTACTTGCAGACAGCAATGTGTACGGTTTACTTGCTGACAGCAATGTGTACGGTTTACTTCTTGACAGCAATGTGTACGGTTTACTTCCTGACAGCAATGTGTACGTTTACTTCCTGACAGCAATGTGTACGTTTACTTGCAGACAGCAATGTGTACGGTTTACTTCTTGACAGCAATGTGTACGGTTTACTTCTTGACAGCAATGTGTACGGTTTACTTCTTGACAGCAATGTGTACGGTTTACTTCCTGACAGCAATGTGTACGTTTACTTGCAGACAGCAATGTGTACGGTTTACTTCTTGACAGCAATGTGTACGGTTTACTTCTTGACAGCAATGTGTACGGTTTACTTCTTGACAGCAATGTGTACGGTTTACTTCTTGACAGCAATGTGTACGGTTTACTTCTTGACAGCAATGTGTACGGTTTACTTCTTGACAGCAATGTACGGTTTACTTCCTGACAGCAATGTGCGGTTTACTTCCTGACAGCAATGTGTACGGTTTACTTGCTGACAGCAATGTGTACGGTTTACTTCTTTACAGCAATGTGTACGGTTTACTTCTTGACAGCAATGTGTACGGTTTACTTCTTGACAGCAATGTGTACGGTTTACTTCTTGACAGCAATGTGTACGGTTTACTTCTTGACAGCAATGTGTACGGTTTACTTCTTGACAGCAATGTGTACGGTTTACTTATTGACAGCAATGTACGGTTTACTCCTGACAGCAATGTACGGTTTACTTCCTGACAGCAATGTGTACGGTTTACTTTGCAGACAGCAATGTACGGTTTACTTCTTGACAGCAATGTGTACGGTTTACTTCCTGACAGCAATGTGTACGGTTTACTTCTTGACAGCAATGTGTACGGTTTACTTCTTGACAGCAATGTGTACGGTTTACTTCTTGACAGCAATGTGTACGGTTTACTTCCTGACAGCAATGTGTACGGTTTACTTCCTGACAGCAATGTGTACGGTTTACTTCTTGACAGCAATGTGTACGGTTTACTTCCTGACAGCAATGTGTACGGTTTACTTGCAGACAGCAATGTGTACGGTTTACTTCCTGACAGCAATGTGTACGGTTTACTTCTTGACAGCAATGTGTACGGTTTACTTCTTGACAGCAATGTGTACGGTTTAATTCCTGACAGCAATGTGTACGGTTTAATTCATTACAGCAATGTGTACGGTTTACTTCTTGACAGCAATGTGTACGGTTTACTTCTTGACAGCAATGTGTACGTTTACTTGCAGACAGCAATGTGTACGGTTTACTTCTTGACAGCAATGTGTACGGTTTACTTCTTGACAGCAATGTGTACGGTTTACTTCTTGACAGCAATGTGTACGGTTTACTTCCTGACAGCAATGTGTACGGTTTACTTCTTGACAGCAATGTGTACGGTTTACTTCTTGACAGCAATGTGTACGGTTTACTTCCTGACAGCAATGTGTACGGTTTACTTGCAGACAGCAATGTGTACGGTTTACTTGCCGACAGCAATGTGTACGTTTACTTGCAGACAGCAATGTGCACGGTTTACTTCGTGACAGCAATGTGTACGGTTTACTTCGTGACAGCAATGTGTACGGTTTACTTCGTGACAGCAATGTGTACGGTTTACTTCCTGACAGCAATGTGTACGGTTTACTTGCTGACAGCAATGTGTACGTTTACTTGCAGACAGCAATGTGTACGGTTTACTTCTTGACAGCAATGTGTACGGTGTACTTCTTGACAGCAATGTGTACGATTTACTTCTTGACAGCAATGTGTACGGTTTACTTCCTGACAGCAATGTGTACGGTTTACTTGCAGACAGCAATGTGTACGGTTTACTTCCTGACAGCAATGTGTACGGTTTACTTCCTGACAGCAATGTGTACGGTTTACTTGCAGACAGCAATGTGTACGGTTTACTTCCTGACAGCAATGTGTACGGTTTACTTCGTGACAGCAATGTGTACGGTTTACTTCCTGACAGCAATGTGTACGTTTACTTGCAGACAGCAATGTGTACGGTTTACTTGCTGACAGCAATGTGTACGGTTTACTTGCTGACAGCAATGTGTACGGTTTACTTGCTGACAGCAATGTGTACGGTTTACTTGCTGACAGCAATGTGTACGGTTTACTTCGTGACAGCAATGTGTACAGTTTACTTGCTGACAGCAATGTGTACGTTTACTTGCAGACAGCAATGTGTACGGTTTACTTGCTGACAGCAATGTACGGTTTACTTGCTGACAGCAATGTGTACGGTTTACTTGCTGACAGCAATGTGTACGGTTTACTTGCTGACAGCAATGTGTACGGTTTACTTGCAGACAGCAATGTGTACGGTTTACTTGCTGACAGCAATGTGTACGGTTTACTTGCAGACAGCAATGTGTACGGTTTACTTGCTGACAGCAATGTGTACGGTTTACTTCCTGACAGCAATGTGTACGGTTTACTTCCTGACAGCAATGTGTACGGTTTACTTGCTGACAGCAATGTGTACGGTTTACTTGCAGACAGCAATGTGTACGGTTTACTTGCAGACAACAATGTGTACGGTTTACTTGCTGACAGCAATGTGTACGTTTACTTGCAGACAGCAATGTGTACGGTTTACTTCCTGACAGCAATGTGTACGGTTTACTTGCCGACAGCAATGTGTACGGTTTACTTCCTGACAGCAATGTGTATGGTTTACTTGCCGACAGCAATGTGTACGGTTTACTTTTCAATAATATATGTATGGTTTACTTACTGACTGATGATGGTCTTCTCCATGGCTCTTCCTTCACTTGAGGTTTTTCAATGACTTTCTATAAAAACAAAAAATCACTAAAGTGATGAAAATAACGAAGAACTACTATCCGAAATAGTCCAACATGTTTAAATAAATGGAGGCACACAATGTATTGAGCAAACAACCTGGGGCGTGTTTTCATGACCATAACCAGAAACATGTTTGCGCTTCGGTCATATTTTCGCGAGTCCAGTTGTGCTACGATGACATCATTGTTCTGACCAAACGTCAACCAATGTTTGTGATCGGTTACCCTTGGTTTCAAGATGGCGATTTGTAATAAATGTTTTGTTAATTATTTGTTAAAACATGATGGAATGATTGTTCGTATAGCAGTATATCTTTCAAGTTTCTTACTAGCACTCACGATTAAGTTCTATTTTGCCAAAATTTGAATTACACCGTATATTTTGAGAAACGTTGATGATTGAACATGTCGCAAACTAAAACTAATTTTCTGGTTACGTTCACGTTTTCACGTAGCTACGCCATCTTCAAAACATGCCAGTGTACTTGAGGATCAGACCCCAGTCAGTGTGGAGGGATTCAAAACATGCCCCTGTACTTGAGGATCAAACCCCAGTCAGTGTGGAGGGATTCAAAACACGCCACTGTACTTGAGGATCAGACCCCAGTCAGTGTGGAGGGATTCAAAACATACCCCTGTACTTGAGGATCAAACCCCAGTCAGTGTGGAGGGATTCAAAACATGCCCCTGTACTTGAGGATCAGACCCCAGTCAGTGTGGAGGGATCCAAAACACGCCCCTGTACTTGAGGATCAGACCCCAGTCAGTGTGGAGGGATTCAAAACACGCCCATGTACTTGAGGATCAGACCCCAGTCAGTGTGGAGGGATACAAAACACGTCCCTGTACTTGAGGATCAGACACCAGTCATGTGGAGGGATTCAAAACATGCCCCTGTACTTGAGAATCAGACCCCAGTCAGTGTGGAGGGATCCAAAACACGCCCCTGTACTTGAGGATCAGACCCCAGTCAGTGTGGAGGGATTCAAAACACGCCCCTGTACTTGAGGATCAGACCCCAGTTAGTGTGGAGGGATTCAAAACACGCCCCTGTACTTGAGGATCAGACCCCAGTCAGTGTGGAGGGATCCAAAACACGCCCCTGTACTTGAGGATCAGACCCCAGTCAGTGTGGAGGGATCCAAAACACGCCCCTGTACTTGAGGATCAGAGATACATGTAAGTCAGTGTGGAGGGATCCAAATCAGCCCCTGTACTTGAGGATCAGACCCCAGTCAGTGTGGAGGGATTCAAAACACGCCCCTGTACTTGAGGATCAGACCCCAGTCAGTGTGGAGGGATTCAAAACACGCCCCTGTACTTGAGGATCAGACCCCAGTCAGTGTTGGAGGGATGGGTAGTAATAACAACATTTTTCTGTTGTAGTAATTTCAACCAAAGCTTGTGATCAAGGCTTGCAACTTGCAAAATAAATAATATGGTATATCAATGGTTACTGTTCTTGAATTGTAACATAAACATGTAGTTCTCAAATAACATGGATATCCATCTACTTCAGTCATGATAAGAAAAACTAATAAGATAGAATTGGTTTGTAATCAATAAGGCTAAAAACTAATAAGATGGAATTGGTTTGTAATCAATAAGGGTAAAAATAGTAGCCTCAGACCTGCGTGTCAACATTTTTAATTTTCTTTTAATTTGCTATGAAATGATGTCCAATTGCAGCCAAAATTGCTGGATCAATTGGAATTCTGCCGTGCTGTGTTTTAAACGACTTTTTCACATAGGGTATGAACGTTTGCCTGATTTGTGAGGCCTCTCTTTTACTTTGGCCTGAGGCTTTTTTAGTTTCAATGAACATTAAAACAAAACAAAAACTTGTGATTTCCAATATCATTGGGTTCTCTTCTTTTGTGATCTATATCCATACCTCTGCCTCCAGCAGCATAATTTCTTTGTGGCTTTTGTTTGGGCTTACTTGTTTGAGTACTGGGAACCATAGACAGATGGAGGAATGACAAGGCATGCTAAATCATCTTGCCTTTCAGGGAGGTGTTTAGATGTCAGCTCAATGTTAAAAGTTGAAGCCAAAGAATCACTCAAACACTAAGCTGAATATGGAGATAGATTTATAACATCATGTCAGGGAGGTATGTAGATGTCAGTCAAATCTACAGAATCAATCAACATCATGTCAGGGAGGCCAGGTGTGTAGATGTCAGTCATATCTACAGAATCAATCAACATCATGTCAGGGAGGCCAGGTGTGTAGATGTCAGTCAAATCTACAGAATCAATCAACATCATGTCAGGGAGGCCAGGTGTGTAGATGTCAGTCATATCTACAAAATCAATCAACATCATGTCAGGGACGGAGGTGTGTAGAAGTCAGTCATAAATGAATCACTCATACAGAAGATGTATAGGTAGAGAGATTCTTAACATCATGTCAGGGATGGAGGTGTGCAGACGTCAGTCATAAATGAATCACTCATACAGAAGATGTATAGGTAGAGAGATTCTTAACATCATGTCAGGGATGGAGGTGTGTAGAAGTCAGTCATAAATGAATCACTCATACATAAGATGTATAGGTAGAGAGATTCTTAACATCATGTCAGGGATGGAGGTGTGTAGAAGTCAGTCATAAATGAATCACTCATACAGAAGATGTATAGGTAGAGAGATTCTTAACATCATGTCAGGGATGGAGGTGTGCAGACGTCAGTCATAAATGAATCACTCATACAGAAGATGTATATGTAGAGAGATTCTTAACATCATGTCAGGGATGGAGGTGTGCAGACGTCAGTCAAGAATCACAATACGAAAGCTATATACTTCTATACATTTTAATAATCTTAAGTTTACAAATGTTTACTTTAATTCCTTTTTGCATTTCATGTTTTTTTCTGTTCTCAATCATGTATACCATCAATTATAATGCTTCATATTGAATTCTTGGAGTTAATGTCAACGACTAGTTTTCTACAAATTTGCTTACAATTTTTTCTTAGCTTTGCCCAAAGCACAGTAATCCATATAGGCACCTCATTATCAAGGAGTGTGCCACTCGTGTACTAACCTAGTCCACGGCACAGTACCAGAAGTCTGTTACCTACATGAAGTGTGCCACTCGTGTACTAACCTAGTCCATGGCACAGTACCAGAAGTCTGTTACCTACATGAAGTGTGCCACTCATGTAGTCCACGGCACAGTACCAGAAGTCTGTTACCGACATGAAGTGTGCCACTCGAACTATTCGCCCATTGTTCGCCCCAAAGATGGTTTGCCCTCATCTAGTTTAAGATTGCATCTAGTTCTAGGAAATAGCTTGACGTCTCAAGCGCCTAATCCCATGATGCCTTACATCAGGCTAGGCAGAGTGGTAAAACTTGTAACCATGCTCGTTGTGCATGCGTGCATTTAGAGTAAAATGCCATGGTATGGATTACAGTACACTTCATGTACATTGTAGGTAATAGACTTCTGATAAAACCCATTCAAAGAATCAACTAGAATTATATCAATAAAGAGAATGGAATTGATATTGATCTCACCTTGTTGCAGCATCATAGTCAAATGCTGTGGTAGTCAGTAGATCTGTAGATGCACTGTATGATGGTGGAGTAGAACCTCCATGAACAAATAACTCACATATCAATATTTCCTTCTCATACACCTTAGCAAGTCTGTTAGGTACACCTAAGCAATGCAGATACCAAGATTATAATAAGTATAGACAGGTATCAATGCAGATACCAACATTATAATAAGTATAGACAGGTATCAATGCAAATACCAAGATTATAATAAGTATAGACAGGTATCAATGCAAATACCAACATTATAATAAGTATAGACAGGTATCAATGCAGACACCGACATTATAATAAGTATAGACAGGTATCAATGCAGATACCAACATTATAATAAGTATACACAGGTATCAATGCAGATACCAACATTATAATAAGTATAGACAGGTATCAATGCAGATACCAACATTATAATAAGTATACACAGGTATCAATGCAAATACCAACATTATAATAAGTATACACAGGTATCAATGCAAATACCAACATTATAATAAGTATACACAGGTATCAATGCAGATACCAACATTATAATAAGTATACACAGGTATCAATGCAGACACCAACATTATAATAAGTATACACAGGTATCAATGCAGATACCTACATTATAATAAGTATAGACAGGTATCAATGCAGATACCAACATTATAATAAGTATACACAGGTATCAATGCAGATACCAACATTATAATAAGTATACACAGGTATCAATGCAGATACCAACATTATAATAAGTATAGACAGGTATCAATGCAGATACCAACATTATAATAAGTATGCACAGGTATCAATGCAGACACCAACATTATAATAAGTATAGACAGGTATCAATGCAGATACCAACATTATAATAAGTATGCACAGGTATCAATGCAGATACCAACATTATAATAAGTATACACAGGTATCAATGCAGGTATCATTTTTAACACGTGCTGTCGTCGTGTAAGGTACACTTCGTAAACGGCTGTGCAGGGTTTATTTCCCTGTGGCTGCAGAAATCGTTGCTGCTATGACAAATACAAGAATTGCTACACGTATATGAAAGTGGTTTTCTCTGCCAGGAAGACAGCAACAAGCGAACAAGGCAATAGTGTTCAGTTCTACATCAACTATCAGATAAGATTTGTAGTCTATGGATTTTTGACCTGCATTTCTTGATATTTATGTGACATTTTTGATTTAACGCTATGCTCTGACTTGGAACACGTCAGCCATCTTGGGATTTTATGTCAGACATTCTTCTACTATTGATTTTATTCCTGCTTGCTTTTTTCACCCGAAGAGTGCCCCTCTTCCTCCCTCAAGACTTCTGTTGATACCCTGTTATCAAGCCTCCAAGAGATGATCTGTAGTTGAGGGGCCAACTGAACTTTCATTTTGCGATTAATACGGAATATGGGAGATTGCAACAAGATGGCGGTGACCATAACATCACTAATATTTTTGTACTGCTTCTTCGGCATTTTTGAATGCTGTCACAATCGTCAGTCTACGTTTTATACCTTGGAACTTGATCTGAAACCATTTGTATGGTATCCTTTTTGTAAAACTGATGGATTATGTACATGTATGATGGCTTCAGTAACTTCAGACACCAGGCCACATAATTACAATTTTATTATCAGCCACTTGACTGACATAACTATAGTATGTAGACCTGGACAGAGAAGGAAATTTATAGGCAAGCGGGTCATTTATTATGCAAATCACGTTGCCACTTTTCAAGACAAATTGTTTTTAGATGGCGATGTTGAATTAAACCCTGGACCGCCACCACCATCATGGAAAAATTCTGATCCTGATTGTACATTAACTTTTGAGACAGTTAAAAGCAGTTCTGGGCTAAAAATAGCTCATTTAAACATCAATGGTCTTTATGGAAAACTGGACCAGATGAAAGTAATGTTGCTACACCAACCAATTCATATATTGGCTCTCTCGGAGACAAAACTTTGTGGCACTATTTGCTCTAGCGAACTCACCATTCATGGTTACATGTTACTTCGAAAAGACAGAACTCGACGAGGAGGTGGTGTAGCTTTTTATATCCATAAAACATCAGCTTCACTATAATTCAAGACCCTTGCTTGGTGAATCTTGAAACTATCGCAATACTTGTCTCTACACCAAGTGGAAATTCTCTGCTCATTTCAACAGTTTATCGACCGCCAACTTCGCCAATTTCGTTTTTTGATGATCTTGAATCAGCACTGGAAGTATTTAGCTCCAGATCCAATAACATGATCATTGTTGGTGATTTGAATTGTGACTTTAATTCAACTTCTCCTCGATTGACGCGCCTGGAGGAAACAATGAATCTTTTTAATTTGAAGCAGATTGTCCCTGAGGCTACTAGAGTTACATCTAATTCATCATCTTTAATCGATGTGATTATTACCAACAACTTGACTATTCACTCTGATTGCAGAGTCATTCCTTGTGCTATTAATGACCATGATGTTATTTACACTCGTGTCAAATTTAAAATTCCTCACCAGTCACACGTTGAAAAAACGTTCAGGAGCTTTAAAAATTTTGATTGTGACGCTTTTTTGAATGACCTTATTGGGATGCCTTGGTCAATTTTGGACGAGGTGACTGATCCTGACATTGCCTGGAACATTTGGCACAATTTGTTTAATAATATCTGTAATAAACATGCCCCTTTTGTAACTAAGCGTTTTAAAGCTAACCTTCCTAAATGGCTAGAAAACAGAAATGACATTTTTCATTTAATGCATGAACGGGATGTAGCCAAATCTAAAGCTAGGAGAACTAAATTGAAGGAGGACTGGGATAGGGCCAACATTTTGAGAAATGATGTCACTAGACTTTGTAGAACTGCTAAAATTGGTTATTATCAAAATCATGTTCGTATTAATCAAAATAACAGCAAAAAGTTATGGGCCGGCATAAGAGAGATTCTCCCAAATAAGAAAAACAATAATCTTCCTGGCACTTTTAATATTGATAATAAGGATGTCTCAGATCCAAAAACCATAGCCGATAGTTTTAATAATTTTTATGTTAATATCAGCAATGTTCTGTTGGCCAACATTTCAAATGACGCTAATCAAGATCCGTGCTCTTATCTAACACATTGCTCAACTAGTTTTTCCTTTTACAGAATTCCTCCAGATTTTGTTTTTAAGGAGATTGCTAGGCTGGATCCTGGGAAGTCTGCTGGTCTGGACAACATCGATGGTAGGCTATTTAAGCTGGCGGCGCCTGTTATCGCCCTCCCCTTGACACATATATTCAATTTAACCCTTTCCACCTGTACCATTCCTCAAGCGTGGAAAAAGGCTAAAGTTATCCCCATTTTTAAAGCAGGTAATCGCAAAGTGCTCAATAATTACAGGCCTATTTCGATTTTGCCGTTGGTTTCTAAAATAATTGAAAAAGCTGTCCACTCACAATTCCTCTCATACCTTACTTCAAACGACCTTCTGTCTTCTAATCAGTTTGGTTTTAGACCTGGGTACTCCACACTTGCAGCAGTAGCTCATGCTCATGATAACTGGCTTCATCACATTAACAATGGTAATTTAATTGGTTCTTTATTCATTGATTTACAGAAAGCCTTTGATACAGTTAACCACGATATTCTTTTACGCAAACTTTCTTTTTATGGATTATCTACCTCAGCTGTTGATTGGCTAGCATCTTATTTATCTGGAAGGACGCAGCAAGTCTGTTATAAATCCAAACTTTCTGTAGTTAATCCTGTAACATCTGGAATACCTCAGGGATCAATCCTGGGGCCCTTACTTTTTCATTGTACATTAATGACCTGCCAAAATGTCTTGATCACTGCAACATTGATATGTATGCAGATGATACACTTATTTATTATGGTGATAAAAACACTAGTCTCATTGAAAATAAATTGAACTCGGATCTTCTTAATTTAACAAAATGGCTGCAGGCTAACAAACTTATTTTAAATCCTCAAAAACAGAAGTTATGCTAGTTGGTACTGCTCAAAACTTAAAAAGAGCAATCCCTCGAAATTTTTATTTCTGGCCAAAAAATACAACAAGTTGATTCTCATAAACACCTAGGGATACTAATGGACAACAAACTAAATTTCTCTGAACATGTGAAAAAAGTCTGCAATAAATTAAGTTCTTCAATTTCTTTGCTCGCCAGAACAAGAAAATTTGTTGACCAGCCAACAGCTTTTGTATTATATAATGCCATGGTTCTACCTCACATAGACTACTGCTGTATGGTGTGGGGTGCCAAACCCACTCTTGTCTCCAAAATTCAAAAACTCCAAAATAGAGCACTTCGCATTGTTCTTAAGCTTCCACCCATTTCACCCACCAACTTACTTTTTAGTAATCTCAATACAATGACAGTTGCCCAGCGCATTCACTTCCAACTTGCCTGCCAGGCTTTTAAGGCCTCCATTGGTGTTGCTCCGGACTGTCTCTGCCAAAGACTTAACCCGATCCAGCCTGGCGATCGACCAACAACTCGGGCAATTACACATGGTAACTTTATTATTCCCAAACCTAAATGTGAAATCTTTAAAAACAGTTTTAGTTACAGAGCTCCTTCTTTTTTAAATGGTGTCCTTTCACCACTCGTTCAAACTCTTATTCTTCATTCAGGCGTTTGCTGAAGGAAGGCAAGGTTTGAAGTAATATTTGTTTTTATTATTATGTCATAGATTACCTTGTGTCTTGCCCGAGATGTAGGTATACAATTGATAATTAATTTCCTTTTTTTGCTCCATTTTTAATCTTCCCTTTTAGTCCTATCTTTAATCTGTATGGTAGACTGGGACGGGGGTCTATTTGTGCAATTTAGTCCTTTACGTTTTATTTTGTATGTAATTGTCCATTAAGACTTTTTATTATTATTAATTCATCTGTACCTCCTGTAACAATTTTTGTATAATATTGATATATTTTTATATTATATGAGGGCCCCAAATGATCAGCTGTGCTGGATGGGTTACCCTCGTTAAAGATGGTTTTAAATAAATAAAATAAAAAAGATACCAACATTATAATAAGTATACACAGGTATCAATGCAGATACCAACATTATAATAAGTATACACAGGTATCAATGCAGATACCAACATTATAATAAGTATAGACAGGTATCAATGCAGATACCTACATTATAATAAATATACACAGGTATCAATGCAGATACCAACATTATAATAAGTATACACAGGTATCAATGCAGATACCAACATTATAATAAGTATACAGGTATCAATGCAGATACCAACATTATAATAAGTATACACAGGTATCAATGCAGATACCAACATTATAATAAGTATACACAGGTATCAATGCAGATACCAACATTATAATAAGTATACACAGGTATCAATGCAGATACCAACATTATAATAAGTATACACAGGTATCAATGCAAATACCAACATAATAAGTGTACACAAGTATCAATGCAGATACCAACTATATAATAAGTATACACAGGTATCAATGCAGATACCAACTTTATAATAAGTATACATAGGTATCAATGCAGATACCAACATTATAATAAGTATACACAGGTATCAATGCAGATACCAACATTATAATAAGTATACACAGGTATCAATGCAGATACCTACATTATAATAAGTATACACAGGTATCAATGCAGATACCAACATTATAATAAGTATACACAGGTATCAATGCAGATACCAACATTATAATAAGTATACACAGGTATCAATGCAGATACCAACATTATAATAAGTATACACAGGTATCAATGCAGATACCAACATTATAATAAGTATACACAGGTATCAATGCAGATACCAACATTATAATAAGTATACACAGGTATCAATGCAGATACCAACATTATAATAAGTATACACAGGTATCAATGCAGATACCAACATTACACTAAGTTAATACTTTAAAAAATAAAGGAATTGTATACCTTTGATAACATTTCTGTATTAGTGCTGGGAGTTACCAGTTAGTCTAGAAATTGGCTGTAAATTCTTCAAAATCTTTTTTATTCTTGGTTTCGGTTAACTGGTTAATGAATTTCTAAACGGTTAGTGCAGTTTTGGTTGGTTAACTGATAATTACAAAGAATCAAGAAAGATGTACAGGAATTCCAGTATAAAATGTCTTACCAGCATGATCTGAGAGCCATCTCAAGCAACCTTCAACTTCATTACATCTCTGAAACTATAAGTAAATAATGAATTGACTTGATATACATGTACATGTATAACACCAACACCACAGTCATATAGTGTATAGTCATATCTCTATAAGTAAATAATGAATTCACTTGATATACATGTACATGTATAACACCAACACCACAGTCATATAGTGTATAGTCATATCTCTATAAGTAAATAATGAATTGACTTGATATACATGTACATGTATAACACCAACACCACAGTCATATAGTGTATAGTCATATCTCTGTAAGTAAATAATGAATTGACTTGATATACATGTACATGTATAACACCAACACCACAGTCATATAGTGTATAGTCATATCTCTATAAGTAAATAATGAATTGACTTGATATACATGTACATGTATAACACCAACACCACAGTCATATAGTGTATAGTCATATCTCTATACATGTAAGTAAATAATGAATTGACTTGATATACATGTACATGTATAACACCAACACCACAGTCATATAGTGTATAGTCATATCTCTATAAGTAAATAATGAATTGACTTGATATACATGTACATGTATAACACCAACACCACAGTCATATAGTGTATAGTCATATCTCTATAAGTAAATAATGAATTGACTTGATATACATGTACATGTATAACACCAACACCAGTCATATAGTGTATAGTCATATCTCTATAAGTAAATAATGAATTGACTTGATATACATGTACATGTATAACACCAACACCACAGTCATATAGTGTATAGTCATATCTCTATAAGTAAATAATGAATTGACTTGATATACATGTACATGTATAACACCAACACCACAGTCATATAGTGTATAGTCATATCTCTATAAGTAAATAATGAATTGACTTGATATACATGTACATGTATAACACCAACACCACAGTCATATAGTGTATAGTCATATCTCTGTAAGTAAATAATGAATTGACTTGATATACATGTACATGTATAACACCAACACCACAGTCATATAGTGTATAGTCATATCTCTGTAAGTAAATAATGAATTGACTTGATATACATGTACATGTATAACACCAACACCACAGTCATATAGTGTATAGTCATATCTCTATAAGTAAATAATGAATTGACTTGATATACATGTACATGTATAACACCAACACCACAGTCATATAGTGTATAGTCATATCTCTAAGTAAATAATGAATTGACTTGATATACATGTACATGTATAACACCAACACCACAGTCATATAGTGTATAGTCATATCTCTGTAAGTAAATAATGAATTGACTTGATATACATGTACATGTATAACACCAACACCACAGTCATATAGTGTATAGTCATATCTCTATAAGTAAATAATGAATTGACTTGATATACATGTACATGTATAACACCAACACCACAGTCATATAGTGTATAGTCATATCTCTATAAGTAAATAATGAATTGACTTGATATACATGTACATGTATAACACCAACACCACAGTCATATAGTGTATAGTCATATCTCTATAAGTAAATAATGAATTGACTTGATATACATGTACATGTATATCACCAACACCACAGTCATATAGTGTATAGTCATATCTCTATAAGTAAATAATGAATTGACTTGATATACATGTACATGTATAACACCAACACCACAGTCATACAGTGTATAGTCATATCTCTATAAGTAAATAATGAATTGACTTGATATACATGTACATGTATAACACCAACACCACAGTCATATAGTGTATAGTCATATCTCTATAAGTAAATAATGAATTGACTTGATATACATGTACATGTATAACACCAACACCACAGTCATATAGTGTATAGTCGTATTCTATAAGTAAATAATGAATTGACTTGATATACATGTACATGTATAACACCAACACCACAGTCATATAGTGTATAGTCATATCTCTATAAGTAAATAATGAATTGACTTGATATACATGTACATGTATAACACCAACACCACAGTCATATAGTGTATAGTCATATCTCTATAAGTAAATAATGAATTGACTTGATATACATGTACATGTATAACACCAACACCACAGTCATATAGTGTATAGTCATATCTCTATAAGTAAATAATGAATTGACTTGATATACATGTACATGTATAACACCAACACCACAGTCATATAGTGTATAGTCATATCTCTATAAGTAAATAATGAATTGACTTGATATACATGTACATGTATAACACCAACACCACAGTCATATAGTGTATAGTCATATCTCTATAAGTAAATAATGAATTGACTTGATATACATGTACATGTATAACACCAACACCACAGTCATATAGTGTATAGTCATATCTCTATAAGTAAATAATGAATTCACTTGATATACATGTACATGTATAACACCAACACCACAGTCATATAGTGTATAGTCATATCTCTATAAGTAAATAATGAATTGACTTGATATACATGTACATGTATAACACCAACACCACAGTCATATAGTGTATAGTCATATCTCTATAAGTAAATAATGAATTCACTTGATATACATGTACATGTATAACACCAACACCACAGTCATATAGTGTATAGTCATATCTCTATAAGTAAATAATGAATTCACTTGATATACATGTACATGTATAACACCAACACCACAGTCATATAGTGTATAGTCATATCTCTATAAGTAAATAATGAATTGACTTGATATACATGTACATGTATAACACCAACACCACAGTCATATATAGTGTATAGTCATATCTCTATAAGTAAATAATGAATTGACTTGATATACATGTACATGTATAACACCAACACCACAGTCATATAGTGTATAGTCATATCTCTATAAGTAAATAATGAATTGACTTGATATACATGTACATGTATAACACCAACACCACAGTCATATAGTGTATAGTCATATCTCTACTTCACAAATTCTTTCTGCAGCATATAAACTATGGCTTAAAGGTGCAATATCATCATGATCAACAGGGCATGGAATCAGAGTGATAGTTATAGATCAACAGGGCATGGAATCAGAGTGATAGTTATAGATCAACAGGGCATGGAATCAGAGTGATAGTTATAGATCAACAGAGCATGGAATCAGAGTGATAGTTATAGATCAACAGAGCATGGAATCAGAGTGATAGTTATAGATCAACAGGGCATGGAATCAGAGTGATAGTTATAGATCAACAGAGCATGGAATCAGAGTGATAGTTATAGATCAACAGAGCATGGAATCAGAGTGATAGTTATAGATCAACAGGGCATGGAATCAGAGTGATAGTTATAGATCAACAGAGCATGGAATCAGAGTGATAGTTTTAGATTAATTCAGTGACTGAAAATAATAACCCACAAGACAAGGTCGTATTACCGTTGCTCCTGCATAAATGAGCTAGTAATTTTCAGTCACTGTGTTCATCTTAAACTAGGACACCGATTCCATGCCCTGTTGAAAGTCTGCTCTGATTGTGATGATACTGTCTCTTTAAAGAAACCATCTATTCCATCAAAGGAAAGAAGCATCTGAGCCAAGGCTGACTGAAACTCACCTGACAGAACAAAGGAGGAAAGGCATTGTGTCTCTGAGGGACTGAAACTCACCTGACAGAACAAAGGAGGATAGGCATTGTGTCTCTGAGGGACTGAAACTCACCTGACAGAACAAAGGATAGGCATTGTGTCTCTGAGGGTTCAGAAAATCACAAAGTTCATTCCAAACTTACGATAATTGGCTGTCGCCAGCTCAAAATTCGCAACTGGAATCTTCTGTGTTTCATCACCTATGATTGAAATGATAAATAACAAAAACATTTAATGACCATATGAGAAGAGAAATCCTGAATTCCACATGTGAATGCCTCAATCGAAGATTTGAAAGCCTCATTCCTAAAGGTGAAAACCTCCATCCCACAGGTGGAAGCCTCTGTCCCTGAAACGAAAGCCTCTGTCCCTGAAACGAAAGCCTCAATCCCTCAAACGAAAGCCTTGATCCCTGAAATGAAAGCTTCCATTACAGATGAAGAAACCTTCATCTCAAATTTTCAGTGAAAACTTACTTTTAGATTGGCAGAGGTAGCGATATCCAATGGGTAATCTACCAGGGTCCACGAATCGATGGAATATATCACAATGATGCCTGCATATAAGCTGTACGATGTACAAGCTATCTCACATGGGAGATAGTCTTTATCATCTGGTAACTCACACAGTGTCTCAAATGATAACACATGGAACTTCTCCATACATTCAGCTGTAATCAAATAAAAACAATATAGGAATTTTAAAACCGCATGGGTTTATGATTTAAACTCAATATATATTTGAATAACATAATAACCTTTAAAGGGACAATATATGATCAGAGCACTTTCAATAGGGCATGGAATCAGTGTCCTAGTTTAAAATGAACAGTCACTGCAAATTACTTGCTCATTTATACAGCAGCAACGGTAATATGACCTAATCATGTGGGGTATTATTGTCAGTTACTGAGTTAATCTAAAATTAGTAGTATAATTCCATGCCCTGTTGATCATGACGATACTGTCCCTTTAATATGTACGTGTACATGCAGAAAACAAAAGTGAATTCTTGATTTTATTTGAATAAAGTTTGTTTACTTCAAGATACTCTGATATTGTCTTAGAAATTACAGTAAAAACCAAACAAAATTAGGAGCCAAGAATTCATATGAAGTAAATGAAATGCATATTATAATGTAGATGTATTAACATTGTACTAAAACATCTCTAAATTTACTTCCCATCAATACACAGACCAGAGGACAGGGAGCTAGACTAGTCTGTTTTTGTATCAATGGAGAGTAATACTGACATGCGTGGAATTTGGTCACATATACACGTATCTTGATTGAGCTACATGTATAGTGGTCAAAACCAAACAACTGACTTTTTCGACTGTTGAACCACTGTGCACACAGGGGGTATTTTTGACCGTTTCTTACTGTAAATGTACTACTACACAGTGTTACCGCAAACCAATCGATACTTTCCCACTTGTTACAAAATTCTGCCAGATTTTTGCATCAATTCTCTGTAATCCTTAAATTGATAATGACACTAATCTGCCTCAGAATGCATTACTGGGCATCATTAATGTAGAAACCTCGAGCTTCTGGGGGGATTCTGGCAGTTTTATTATGGGTTTACTGCATTGATAGAGTTTGGAAAACATGCCAAAATTAACATTTCTTTCTCAAAAAAACCCCAACAAATCCAATTTTCAATAAAAGCCAGTAAAACGTGTTATTCCTTAACATTTTAGTGTAGAAATATTGATTATGATCAGAGATCACAAGAGGAGATAAAATATGCAGTAAGACACATTACAGGCTGTACCACTTTAGGCCATTAAAAAGTCTCCAGTTTCTGGTCATCTGTCGGCTACTAAATCGCTGCGGTGACACGCTTTTTTTTCTTCAACAGGGAAATACATGTACGTGATACAGGTATACGCAGCAACCAAATGTCCCATATACAGCCAAAAAAAATGAAAGAAAATTAAAAATGCTGACATGCAGGTCTGAGACTTTTTTTGGGGGGAGGGGGTGACATACATTTTGTGTATCTTATAGGTACAGTGCAGGTTAGCGGTGGACGATATCACGATATATCTAATGATACGATATCCCAAAAATTATTGGCTAAATCGGTTATGGTTTTGAAGATTTATAGCTTGTTATGAGAACACAGAGACCTGACGTAAATGGCTGTTTGATGTCGGAGATACGGCGGGGACGGCGTGGTGCATTACGCGAATGAAACATGTGCCAGACGGTGCCACGTGAGGAAACACGCACAGGCAGCGGGCGCAGGTTCGGGTAATGTAAGGCATAGGCTACGGCCGCGGCATTGCAGAAAAGATTCATTTCATTCATTCATTCTGGTTTTATTATCAAAACTCATTGCAGTACATATTAAAAAACTGAATTGTGAGTCGATTTACAAGTTACAATTAAAAAAGTATAAATACATAAATTTACTGATGATAAAAAACTACTGTACTTACATGTACACATTAACATTACTAAAAAACATTTTAGGCTAAATAACTAAACTGGAACAATACAACACTGGTTAAAAAAGTTGAAAGTTACAGAAGATCGGGGGAAAAGTGCTGAAACGACCTTCCGCCCGCACCCCCCCCCCCCCCTCTCGCGTGGAAACGACGACATCCATGGATTTCTAAGGGTGGCCAAGTTACTCTCAGGATTTTTCCACGACAAACAAAACAGAGGTGGCCTGACAGTTATGCTGACGGCCAAAATCGGGGCCAAAATCGGGGCCAAAATCATGTCCTAAAAAAACATAATCCAAAGCCAACATGGTCACGTACGGGATATCCTTATTAAGAAGGCAGGGGCGCGGCAAGAGCAAGCACATGAATAGACTGGTTCACTGTCTATATCCTATCAAGGATATAGGCATTTATGGACGTCACGGTGAGTTCTTTATTGATGAAGTGTTTGTTGCACCGAGAGGCAAAAACAAGTCAGCTCGTTTTGGAGCGACTGTGTGGAGAAACTGTTTATTACCTATGCAAGTTCCCTGTAAAACTTGCATGTAAAAGTATTTATTTCTGGTGTCCAGTGTCTTCAATGTACGATACATTTTTTTCATATTATTTAAAAATTCCACGTATTGAGACGATAATATCGTTTATTGCTGATATCATGGCCGTCGATAATCGACTATCAAAAAAAATCAATATCGTCACACCAAGTAGGTGCATGCACAGGTCGTGTTTGAGGGTCATATGCCTGTTTCTTCACATAGTGATTGGATAGATTTGCATAGTAGCAGATTTATATTCTTCTTATTGGCTGTTCGATTGCTCATGAATATGTTCATTATCTTACATATTCATTTGTATACCTTGCCTGTACAAATGTAGGCGCTATGTAAACTATGAAAATGGACTGTATAATATGTTCACTGTGCCGAACTGAGGTATGTTGCAGGCCAAGCAGGTACAAAAAAATAGGATTTTAAACAAATTCATCCATCTGGGTTCCTAATGATGAAGGGAAATGTGTTGCTTCAATAATCATCACCGAAGAACAAAGATACAATGAGGACCAAAAAGTAAGCCTCGACTGTCGGGATAAATTGCCCCACTCTGGGGCTCAAAAATGAATGATTTTATAAAACCGTGGTTTTATTCTTGAAAATCGAATTTGGCGATATTTCAGTTTAGTAAAAATCCCTTGCTTTGGTGTCAGTTAAAAAATAAACAAAATAAAAACGTGACTACTCGGTTTTACAAAAAAAAACACCCCAGCCTAATCAGAACCTAAGTCTGATAATGATGTGCTAGACCACTCAGCAACCACACCTCTATCAATGTTGTATCTTCCCTTTAACATTAGTAAAAACAAAGGAAATGTTGTCTTTCACTCCATGGAGGTATAAAGTAACTCACCAACATTATAACACTAGCTGGTGTGACAAATGCCCAAATGAAACCATCTTCAGCGGCAAAGATACAGTAACTCACCAACATTATAACACAAGCCGGTGTGACAAATGCCCAAATGAAACCATCTTCAGTGGGAAAGATAGAGTAACTCACCAACATTATAACACAAGCCGGTGTGACAAATGCCCACATGAAACCATCTTCAGTGGGAAAGATAGAGTAACTCACCAACATTATAACACAAGCCGGTGTGACAGATGCCCAAATGAAACCATCTTCAGCGGGAAAGATTCAGTAACTCACCAACATTATAACACAAGCTGGTGTGACAAATGCCCAAATAAAACCATCTTCAACGGGAAAAATACAGTAACTCACCAACATTATAACACAAGCCGGTGTGACAAATGCCCAAATGAAACCATTTTCAGTGGCAAAGATACAGTAACTCACCAACATTATAACACTAGCTGGTGTGACAAATGCCCAAATGAAACCATCTTCAGTGGCAAAGATACAGTAACTCACCAACATTATAACACTAGCTGGTGCGACAAATGCCCAAATGAAACCATCTTCAGTGGGAAAGATACAGTAACTCACCAACATTATAACACTAGCCGGTGTGACAGATGCCCAAATGAAACCATCTTCAGTGGCAAAGATACAGTAACTCACCAACATTATAACACTAGCTGGTGCGACAAATGCCCAAATGAAACCATCTTCAGCGGGAAAGATACAGTAACTCACCAACATTATAACACTAGCCGGTGTGACAGATGCCCAAATGAAACCATCTTCAGTGGCAAAGATACAGTAACTCACCAACATTATAACACAAGCCGGTGTGACAGATGCCCAAATGAAACCATCTTCAGTGGCAAAGATAGAGTAACTCAACAACATTATAACACAAGCTGGTGTGACAGATGCCCAAATGAAACCATCTTCAGCGGGAAAGATAGAGTAACTCACCAACATTATAACACAAGCCGGTGTGACAAATGCCCAAATGAAACCATCTTCAGTGGCAAAGATACAGTAACTCACCAACATTATAACACAAGCCGGTGTGACAAATGCCCAAATGAAACCATCTTCAGCGGGAAAGATACAGTAACTCACCAACATTATAACACAAGCCGGTGTGACAAATGCCCAAATGAAACCATCTTCAGCGGGAAAGATACTGTAACTCACCAACATTATAACACAAGCCGGTGTGACAAATGCCCAAATGAAACCGTCTTCAGTGACAAAGATACAGTAACTCACCAACATTGTAACACAAGCTGGTGTGACAAATGCCCAAATGAAACCATCTTCAGTGACAAAGATACAGTAACTCACCAACATTGTAACACAAGCTGGTGTGACAAATGCCCAAATGAAACCATCTTCAGTGGCAAAGATAGAGCAACTCACCAACATTATAATACAAGCCGGTGTGACAAATGCCCAAATGAAACCATCTTCAGTGGGAAAGATACAGTAACTCACTAACATTATTACACAAGCCGGTGTGACAAATGCCCAAATGAAACCATCTTTAGCGGAAAAGATAGAGTAACTCACCAACATTATAACACAAGCCGGTGTGACAAATGCCCAAATGAAACCATCTTCAGTGGGAAAGATACAGTAACTCACCAACATTATAACACAAGCTGGTTTGACAAATGCCCAAATGAAACCATCTTCAGCAGGAAAGATAGAGTAACTCACCAACATTATAACACAAGCCGGTGTGACAAATGCCCAAATGAAACCATCTTCAGCGGGAAAGATACAGTAACTCACCAACATTATAACACTAGCTGGTGTGACAAATGCCCAAATGAAACCATCTTCAGTGGGAAAGATAGAGTAACTCACCAAAATTATAACACTAGCTGGTGTGACAAATGCCCAAATGAAACCATCTTCAGTGACAAAGATACAGTAACTCACCAACATTATAACACTAGCCGGTGTGACAAATGCCCAAATGAAACCATCTTTAGCGAAAAAGATAGAGTAACTCACCAACATTATAACACAAGCCGGTGTGACAAATGCCCAAATGAAACCATCTTCAGCGGGAAAGATAGAGTAACTCACCAACATTATAACACAAGCCGGTGTGACAAATGCCCAAATGAAACCATCTTCAGCGGGAAAGATAGAGTAACTCACCAACATTATAACACTAGCCGGTGTGACAAATGCCCAAATGAAACCATCTTCAGCGGGAAAGATACAGTAACTCACCAACATTATAACACTAGCTGGTGTGACAAATGCCCAAATGAAACCATCTTTAGCGGAAAAGATAGAGTAACTCACCAACATTATAACACAAGCCGGTGTGACAAATGCCCAAATGAAACCATCTTCAGCGGGAAAGATAGAGTAACTCACCAACATTATAACACAAGCCGGTGTGACAAATGCCCAAATGAAACCATCTTCAGCGGGAAAGATAGAGTAACTCACCAACATTATAACACTAGCCGGTGTGACAAATGCCCAAATGAAACCATCTTCAGCGGGAAAGATACAGTAACTCACCAACATTATAACACTAGCTGGTGTGACAAATGCCCAAATGAAACCATATTTAGCGGAAAAGATAGAGTAACTCACCAACATTATAACACAAGCCGGTGTGACAAATGCCCAAATGAAACCATCTTCAGCGGGAAAGATAGAGTAACTCACCAACATTATAACACAAGCCGGTGTGACAAATGCCCAAATGAAACCATCTTCAGCGGGAAAGATACAGTAACTCACCAACATTATAACACTAGCTGGTGTGACAAATGCCCAAATGAAACCATCTTCAGTGACAAAGATACAGTAACTCACCAACATTATAACACTAGCTGGTGTGACAAATGCCCAAATGAAACCATCTTTAGCGGAAAAGATAGAGTAACTCACCAACATTATAACACAAGCCGGTGTGACAAATGCCCAAATGAAACCATCTTCAGCGGAAAAGATAGAGTAACTCACCAACATTATAAGACAAGCCGGTGTGACAAATGCCCAAATGAAACCATCTTCAGTGGCAAAGATACAGTAACTCACCAACATTATAACACAAGCCGGTGTGACAAATGCCCAAATGAAACCATCTTCAGCGGGAAAGATACAGTAACTCACCAACATTATAACACTAGCCGGTGTGACAGATGCCCAAATGAAACCATCTTCAGTGGGAAAGATAGAGTAACTCACCAACATTATAACACAAGCCGGTGTGACAGATGCCCAAATGAAACCATCTTCAGCGGGAAAGATAGAGTAACTCACCAACATTATAACACAAGCTGGTGTGACAAATGCCCAAATAAAACCATCTTCAGTGGCAAAGATACAGTAACTCACCAACATTATAACACTAGCTGGTGTGACAAATGCCCAAATGAAACCATCTTCAGTGGGAAAGATAGAGTAACTCACCAACATTATAACACAAGCTGGTGTGACAAATGCCCAAATGAAACCATCTTCAGCGGGATTCAACCAACATCTATGAACAAAACAAATTATTCATCGCATCAGTTTTGATTAACACAAAGATAAATCACAAATATATGCAATCTCAAATACAATGTTAAAGTCACTGTAATTCTCACAGTTTTACATAAAACTTACTTATATATTGTAATGTTGAAGATGGTATCATTTTTGTCTCAGCTGAAATATATTTGTCTCAAGGGGGCAGCCTTTGGCTATGCTACTTCCCCCCATCAGAGTATTTGCACATACATGTACATGCTCACTTACATGTAACTCCAGTAAAGAGGGGAAAGCTGTACCTCATGTCAACCCTTTGGCTATGCTACTGCCCCCATCAAAGGTTTTACACATGTACGGTGTATGTGTTTACTTACACGTAACTCCAGTGGGGGTTAGCCATGCCCCCTGGCAACCCTTTGGCTATGCTACTGCCCCCATCAAAGGCTTTACACATGTACGGTGTATGTGTTTACTTACATGTAACTCCAGTGGGGGGTAGCCACGCCCGCTGTCAGCCCTTTGGCTATGCTAGTGCCCCCATCAAAGGCTTTACACATGTACGGTGTACGTGTTTACTTACATGTAACTCCAGTGGGGGGTAGCCACGCCCCCTGTCAACCCTTTGGCTATGCTAGTGCCCCCATCAAAGGCTTTACACATGTACGGTGTACGTGTTTACTTACATGTAACTCCAGTGGGGGGTAGCCACGCCCCCTGTCAACCCTTTGGCTATGCTAGTGCCCCCATCAAAGGCTTTACACATGTACGGTGTACGTGTTTACTTACATGTAACTCCAGAAATTTATCTACAAAATCAAACCCTTTACACAAAATCCTGGTGACAGGTGCGCTAAGAAATACTAATTATGAATCAACATGGGAATGAAAAATATATTTAAAAAGCAATCACTGAAGTGTCAGCTCAAAACACGTTTGATTTAAACATTGCGAAAACATATCCACATATTCAGATAAAATTCACAATGGATTGTAATTACTTATAAAATGGAAGGATAAATACTGTGTGTACCACCATTTACAGTTGTATATTTGATTTGTATTTCAATTCTTGACAGAATTAAATGTCACCTTTCCCTTTAAGCTAATACAAACGATTGGTAAATTATCTGTAAATGCATCCATACTTTATAATAATCAAGAGATAATAATTAGTATCAAATCTCTCACTTGTGAAAGTTTGATCTTATTTCATTGTGTCATTAAGGCCCTAAAATACGTACATGTAACTCCCTTTGTGTCTAATTACAGCCAAACTTACTGGATTGATTGGAATTCTTATTTCATTGTGTCATTAAGGCCCTAAAATACGTACATGTAACTCCCTTTGTGTCTAATTACAGCCAAACTTACTGGATTGATTGGAATTCTTATTTCATTGTGTCATTAAGGCCCTAAAATACTTACATGTAACTCCCTTTGTGTCTAATTACAGCCAAACTTACTGGATTGATTGGAATTCTTATTTCATTGTGTCATTAAGGCCCTAAAATACTTACATGTAACTCCCTTTGTGTCTAATTACAGCCAAACTTACTGGATTGATTGGAATTCTTATTTCATTGTATCATTAAGGCCCTAAAATACTTACATGTAACTCCCTTTGTGTCTAATTACAGCTGAACTTACTGGATTGATTGGAATTCTTATTTCATTGTGTCATTAAGGCCCTAAAATAAAGGCTCTGGTTTCTGGTTTTGTACTGCTATGAAACAATGTCTAATTACAGCCAAACTTACTGGATCGATTGGAATTCTTATTTCATTGTGTCATTAAGGCCCTAAAATAAAGGCTCTGGTTTCTGGTTTTGTACTGCTATGAAACAATGTCTAATTACAGCCAAACTTACTGGATCGATTGGAATTCTTATTTCCTTGTGTCATTAAGGCCCTAAAATAAAGGCTCTGGTTTCTGGTTTTGTACTGCTATGAAACAATGTCTAATTACAGCCAAACTTACTGGATTGATTGGAATTCTTATTTCATTGTGTCATTAAGGACCTAAAATAAAGGCTCTGGTTTCTGGTTTTGTACTGCTATGAAACTGTCTAATTACAGCCAAACTTACTGGATTGATTGGAATTCTTATTTCATTGTGTCATTAAGGCCCTAAAATAAAGGCTCTGGTTTCTGGTTTTGTACTGCTATGAAACAATGTCTAATTACAGCCAAACTTACTGGATTGATTGGAATTCTTATTTCATTGTGTCATTATAAAGCCTCAGGTTTGTGGTTTTTTACTGCTATGAAACAATGTCTAATTACAGCCAAACTTACTGGATCGATTGGAATTCTTATTTCATTGTGTCATTAAGGCCCTAAAATAAAGGCTCTGGTTTCTGGTTTTTTACTGCTATGAAACAATGACGGTCTAATTACAGCCAAACTTACTGGATTGATTGGAATTCTTATTTCATTGTGTCATTAAGGCCCTAAAATAAAGCCTCAGGTTTGTGTTTTTTTACTGCTATGAAACAATGTCTAATTACAGCCAAACTTACTGGATTGATTGGAATTCTTATTTCATTGTGTCATTAAGGCCCTAAAACAAAGGCTCAGGTTTCTGGTTTTGTACTGCTATGAAACAATGTCTAATTACAGCCAAACTTACTGGATTGATTGGAATTCTTATTTCATTGTATCATTAAGGCCCTAAAATATAGGCTCTGGTTTCTGGTTTTGTACTGCTATGAAACAATGTCTAATTACAGCCAAACTTACTGGATTGATTGGAATTCTTATTTCATTGTGTCATTAAGGCCCTAAAATAAAGGCTCTGGTTTCTGGTTTTGTACTGCTATGAAACAATGTCTAATTACAGCCAAACTTACTGGATTGATTGGAATTCTTATTTCATTGTATCATTAAGGCCCTAAAATAAAGGCTCAGGTTTCTGGTTTTGTACTGCTATGAAACAATGTCTAATTACAGCCAAACTTACTGGATTGATTGGAATTCTTATTTCATTGTGTCATTAAGGCCCTAAAATAAAGGCTCTGGTTTCTGGTTTTTTACTGCTATGAAACAATGACGGTCTAATTACAGCCAAACTTACTGGATTGATTGGAATTCTTATTTCATTGTGTCATTAAGGCCCTAAAATACTTACATGTAACTCCCTTTGTGTCTAATTACAGCCAAACTTACTGGATTGATTGGAATTCTTATTTCATTGTATCATTAAGGCCCTAAAATACTTACATGTAACTCCCTTTGTGTCTAATTACAGCTGAA
This sequence comes from Zoroaster sp. YZ-2022, assembly GCA_029582265.1. NCBI lineage: Eukaryota > Metazoa > Echinodermata > Asteroidea > Forcipulatida > Zoroasteridae > Zoroaster > Zoroaster sp. YZ-2022. The sequence goes on from CM055816.1 coordinate 3,862,779, forward strand.
CTTACTGGATTGATTGGAATTCTTATTTCATTGTGTCATTAAGGCCCTAAAATAAAGGCTCTGGTTTCTGGTTTTGTACTGCTATGAAACAATGTCTAATTACAGCCAAACTTACTGGATCGATTGGAATTCTTATTTCATTGTGTCATTAAGGCCCTAAAATAAAGGCTCTGGTTTCTGGTTTTGTACTGCTATGAAACAATGTCTAATTACAGCCAAACTTACTGGATCGATTGGAATTCTTATTTCATTGTGTCATTAAGGCCCTAAAATAAAGGCTCTGGTTTCTGGTTTTGTACTGCTATGAAACAATGTCTAATTACAGCCAAACTTACTGGATCGATTGGAATTCTTATTTCATTGTGTCATTAAGGCCCTAAAATATAGGCTCTGGTTTCTGGTTTTGTACTGCTATGAAACAATGTCTAATTACAGCCAAACTTACTGGATTGATTGGAATTCTTATTTCATTGTGTCATTAAGGCCCTAAAATAAAGGCTCTGGTTTCTGGTTTTGTACTGCTATGAAACAATGTCTAATTACAGCCAAACTTACTGGATCGATTGGAATTCTTATTTGATTGTGTCATTAAGGCCCTAAAATAAAGGCTCTGGTTTCTGGTTTTGTACTGCTATGAAACAATGTCTAATTACAGCCAAACTTACTGGATTGATTGGAATTCTTATTTCATTGTGTCATTAAGGACCTAAAATAAAGGCTCTGGTTTCTGGTTTTGTACTGCTATGAAACAATGTCTAATTACAGCCAAACTTACTGGATTGATTGGAATTCTTATTTCATTGTGTCATTAAGGCCTCAAATAAAGGCTCTGGTTTCTGGTTTTGTACTGCTATGAAACTGTCTAATTACAGCCAAACTTACTGGATTGATTGGAATTCTTATTTCATTGTGTCATTATAAAGCCTCAGGTTTGTGGTTTTTTACTGCTATGAAACAATGTCTAATTAAAGCCAAAATTAATGTATAGATTGTAATTATTATTTAATTGTGTCATTAAGGCCCTAAAATAACTTCCCTCGTTTCTGCTCTTCTTCTGCTATGAAACAATGTCTAATTACAGCCAAACTTACTGGATTGATTGGAATTTTTATTTCATTGTGTCATTAAGGCCCTAAAATAAAGCCTCAGGTTTGTGTTTTTTTACTGCTATGAAACAATGTCTAATTACAGCCAAACTTACTGGATTGATTGGAATTCTTATTTCATTGTGTCATTAAAGGCCCTAAAATAAAGGCTCAGGTTTCTGGTTTTGTACTGCTATGAAACAATGTCTAATTACAGCCAAACTTACTGGATTGATTGGAATTCTTATTTCATTGTATCATTAAGGCCCTAAAATATAGGCTCTGGTTTCTGGTTTTGTACTGCTATGAAACAATGTCTAATTACAGCCAAACTTACTGGATTGATTGGAATTCTTATTTCATTGTGTCATTAAGGCCCTAAAATAAAGGCTCTGGTTTCTGGTTTTGTACTGCTATGAAACAATGTCTAATTACAGCCAAACTTACTGGATTGATTGGAATTCTTATTTCATTGTATCATTAAGGCCCTAAAATAAAGGCTCAGGTTTCTGGTTTTGTACTGCTATGAAACAATGTCTAATTACAGCCAAACTTACTGGATTGATTGGAATTTTATTTCATTGTGTCATTAAGGCCCTAAAATAAAGGCTCTGGTTTCTGGTTTTGTACTGCTATGAAACAATGACGGTCTAATTACAGCCAAACTTACTGGATTGATTGGAATTCTTATTTCATTGTGTCATTAAGGCCCTAAAATAAAGCCTCAGGTTTGTGGTTTTTTACTGCTATGAAACAATGTCTAATTACAGCCAAACTTACTGGATTGATTGGAATTCTTATTTCATTGTGTCATTAAGGCCCTAAAATAAAGGCTCTGGTTTCTGGTTTTGTACTGCTATGAAACAATGTCTAATTATAGCCAAACTTACTGGATTGATTGGAATTCTTATTTCATTGTGTCATTAAGGCCCTAAAATAAAGGCTCAGGTTTCTGGTTTTGTACTGCTATGAAACAATGTCTAATTACAGCCAAACTTACTGGATCGATTGGAATTCTTATTTCATTGTGTCATTAAGGCCCTAAAATAAAGGCTCTGGTTTCTGGTTTTGTACTGCTATGAAACAATGTCTAATTACAGCCAAACTTACTGGATCGATTGGAATTCTGCCAAGCTGCATTAAGGCCCTAAAATATAGGCTCTGGTTTCTGGTTTTGTACTGCTATGAAACAATGTCTAATTACAGCCAAACTTACTGGATTGATTGGAATTCTTATTTCATTGTGTCATTAAGGCCCTAAAATAAAGCCTCAGGTTTCTGGTTTTGTACTGCTATGAAACAATGTCTAATTACAGCCAAACTTACTGGATTGATTGGAATTCTTATTTCATTGTGTCATTAAGGCCCTAAAATAAAGGCTCTGGTTTCTGGTTTTGTACTGCTATGAAACAATGTCTAATTACAGCCAAACTTACTGGATTGATTGGAATTCTTGTTCATTGTGTCATTAAGGCCCTAAAATAAAGGCTCTGGTTTCTGGTTTTGTACTGCTATGAAACAATGTCTAATTACAGCTGAACTTATTGGATCGATTGGAATTCTTATTTCATAGTATCATTAAGGCCCTAAAATATAGGCTCTGGTTTCTGGTTTTGTACTGCTATGAAACAATGTCTAAATACAACCAAACTTACTGGATTGATTGGAATTCTTATTTCATTGTGTCATTAAGGCCCTAAAATAAAGGCTCTGGTTTCTGGTTTTGTACTGCTATGAAACAATGTCTAATTACAGCCAAACTTACTGGATTGATTGGAATTCTTATTTGATTGTGTCATTAAGGCCCTAAAATAAAGGCTCTGGTTTCTGGTTTTGTACTGCTATGAAACAATGTCTAATTACAGCCAAACTTACTGGATTGATTGGAATTCTTATTTCATTGTGTCATTAAGGCCCTAAAATATAGGCTCTGGTTTCTGGTTTTGTACTGCTATGAAACAATGTCTAATTACAACCAAACTTACTGGATTGATTGGAATTCTTATTTCATTGTGTCATTAAGGCCCTAAAATAAAGGCTCTGGTTTCTGGTTTTGTACTGCTATGAAACAATGTCTAATTACAGCCAAACTTACTGGATTGATTGGAATTCTTATTTGATTGTGTCATTAAGGCCCTAAAATAAAGGCTCTGGTTTCTGGTTTTGTACTGCTATGAAACAATGTCTAATTACAGCCAAACTTACTGGATTGATTGGAATTCTTATTTCATTGTGTCATTAAGGCCCTAAAATAAAGGCTCTGGTTTCTGGTTTTGTACTGCTATGAAACAATGTCTAATTACAGCTGAACTTATTGGATCGATTGGAATTCTTATTTCATAGTATCATTAAGGCCCTAAAATATAGGCTCTGGTTTCTGGTTTTGTACTGCTATGAAACAATGTCTAATTACAACCAAACTTACTGGATTGATTGGAATTCTTATTTCATTGTGTCATTAAGGCCCTAAAATAAAGGCTCTGGTTTCTGGTTTTGTACTGCTATGAAACAATGTCTAATTACAGCCAAACTTACTGGATCGATTGGAATTCTTATTTGATTGTGTCATTAAGGCCCTAAAATAAAGGCTCTGGTTTCTGGTTTTGTACTGCTATGAAACAATGTCTAATTACAGCCAAACTTACTGGATTGATTGGAATTCTTATTTCATTGTGTCATTAAGGACCTAAAATAAAGGCTCTGGTTTCTGGTTTTGTACTGCTATGAAACTGTCTAATTACAGCCAAACTTACTGGATTGATTGGAATTCTTATTTCATTGTGTCATTAAGGCCCTCAAATAAAGGCTCTGGTTTCTGGTTTTGTACTGCTATGAAACAATGTCTAATTACAGCCAAACTTACTGGATTGATTGGAATTCTTATTTCATTGTGTCATTATAAAGCCTCAGGTTTGTGGTTTTTTACTGCTATGAAACAATGTCTAATTACAGCCAAACTTACTGGATCGATTGGAATTCTTATTTCATTGTGTCATTAAGGCCCTAAAATAAAGGCTCTGGTTTCTGGTTTTTTACTGCTATGAAACAATGACGGTCTAATTACAGCCAAACTTACTGGATTGATTGGAATTCTTATTTCATTGTGTCATTAAGGCCCTAAAATAAAGCCTCAGGTTTGTGTTTTTTTACTGCTATGAAACAATGTCTAATTACAGCCAAACTTACTGGATTGATTGGAATTCTTATTTCATTGTGTCATTAAGGCCCTAAAATAAAGGCTCAGGTTTCTGGTTTTGTACTGCTATGAAACAATGTCTAATTACAGCCAAACTTACTGGATTGATTGGAATTCTTATTTCATTGTATCATTAAGGCCCTAAAATATAGGCTCTGGTTTCTGGTTTTGTACTGCTATGAAACAATGTCTAATTACAGCCAAACTTACTGGATTGATTGGAATTCTTATTTCATTGTGTCATTAAGGCCCTAAAATAAAGGCTCTGGTTTCTGGTTTTGTACTGCTATGAAACAATGTCTAATTACAGCCAAACTTACTGGATTGATTGGAATTCTTATTTCATTGTATCATTAAGGCCCTAAAATAAAGGCTCAGGTTTCTGGTTTTGTACTGCTATGAAACAATGTCTAATTACAGCCAAACTTACTGGATTGATTGGAATTCTTATTTCATTGTGTCATTAAGGCCCTAAAATAAAGGCTCTGGTTTCTGGTTTTTTACTGCTATGAAACAATGACGGTCTAATTACAGCCAAACTTACTGGATTGATTGGAATTCTTATTTCATTGTGTCATTAAGGCCCTAAAATAAAGCCTCAGGTTTGTGGTTTTTTACTGCTATGAAACCATGTCTAATTACAGCCAAACTTACTGGATTGATTGGAATTCTTATTTCATTGTGTCATTAAGGCCCTAAAATAAAGGCTCTGGTTTCTGGTTTTGTACTGCTATGAAACAATGTCTAATTATAGCCAAACTTACTGGATTGATTGGAATTCTTATTTCATTGTGTCATTAAGGCCCTAAAATAAAGGCTCAGGTTTCTGGTTTTGTACTGCTATGAAACAATGTCTAATTACAGCCAAACTTACTGGATCGATTGGAATTCTTATTTCATTGTGTCATTAAGGCCCTAAAATAAAGGCTCTGGTTTCTGGTTTTGTACTGCTATGAAACAATGTCTAATTACAGCCAAACTTACTGGATCGATTGGAATTCTGCCAAGCTGCATTAAGGCCCTAAAATATAGGCTCTGGTTTCTGGTTTTGTACTGCTATGAAACAATGTCTAATTACAGCCAAACTTACTGGATTGATTGGAATTCTTATTTCATTGTGTCATTAAGGCCCTAAAATAAAGGCTCTGGTTTCTGGTTTTGTACTGCTATGAAACAATGTCTAATTACAGCCAAACTTACTGGATTGATTGGAATTCTTATTTCATTGTGTCATTAAGGCCCTAAAATAAAGGCTCTGGTTTCTGGTTTTGTACTGCTATGAAACAATGTCTAATTACAGCTGAACTTACTGGATCGATTGGAATTCTTATTTCATTGTGTCATTAAGGCCCTAAAATAAAGCCTCAGGTTTCTGGTTTTTTACTGCTATGAAACAATGTCTAATTACAGCCAAACTTACTGGATTGATTGGAATTCTTCATTGTGTCATTAAGGCCCTAAAATAAAGGCTCTGGTTTCTGGTTTTGTACTGCTATGAAACAATGTCTAATTACAGCCAAACTTACTGGATTGATTGGAATTCTTATTTCATTGTGTCATTAAGGCCCTAAAATAAAGGCTCTGGTTTCTGGTTTTGTACTGCTATGAAACAATGTCTAATTACAGCTGAACTTATTGGATCGATTGGAATTCTTATTTCATAGTATCATTAAGGCCCTAAAATATAGGCTCTGGTTTCTGGTTTTGTACTGCTATGAAACAATGTCTAAATACAACCAAACTTACTGGATTGATTGGAATTCTTATTTCATTGTGTCATTAAGGCCCTAAAATAAAGGCTCTGGTTTCTGGTTTTGTACTGCTATGAAACAATGTCTAATTACAGCCAAACTTACTGGATTGATTGGAATTCTTATTTGATTGTGTCATTAAGGCCCTAAAATAAAGGCTCTGGTTTCTGGTTTTGTACTGCTATGAAACAATGTCTAATTACAGCCAAACTTACTGGATTGATTGGAATTCTTATTTCATTGTGTCATTAAGGCCCTAAAATATAGGCTCTGGTTTCTGGTTTTGTACTGCTATGAAACAATGTCTAATTACAACCAAACTTACTGGATTGATTGGAATTCTTATTCATTGTGTCATTAAGGCCCTAAAATAAAGGCTCTGGTTTCTGGTTTTGTACTGCTATGAAACAATGTCTAATTACAGCCAAACTTACTGGATTGATTGGAATTCTTATTTGATTGTGTCATTAAGGCCCTAAAATAAAGGCTCTGGTTTCTGGTTTTGTACTGCTATGAAACAATGTCTAATTACAGCCAAACTTACTGGATTGATTGGAATTCTTATTTCATTGTGTCATTAAGGCCCTAAAATAAAGGCTCTGGTTTCTGGTTTTGTACTGCTATGAAACAATGTCTAATTACAGCTGAACTTATTGGATCGATTGGAATTCTTATTTCATAGTATCATTAAGGCCCTAAAAATATAGGCTCTGGTTTCTGGTTTTGTACTGCTATGAAACAATGTCTAATTACAACCAAACTTACTGGATTGATTGGAATTCTTATTTCATTGTGTCATTAAGGCCCTAAATAAAAGGCTCTGGTTTCTGGTTTTGTACTGCTATGAAACAATGTCTAATTACAGCCAAACTTACTGGATCGATTGGAATTATTTGATTGTGTCATTAAGGCCCTAAAATAAAGGCTCTGGTTTCTGGTTTTGTACTGCTATGAAACAATGTCTAATTACAGCCAAACTTACTGGATTGATTGGAATTCTTATTTCATTGTGTCATTAAGGACCTAAAATAAAGGCTCTGGTTTCTGGTTTTGTACTGCTATGAAACTGTCTAATTACAGCCAAACTTACTGGATTGATTGGAATTCTTATTTCATTGTGTCATTAAGGCCCTCAAATAAAGGCTCTGGTTTCTGGTTTTGTACTGCTATGAAACAATGTCTAATTACAGCCAAACTTACTGGATTGATTGGAATTCTTATTTCATTGTGTCATTATAAAGCCTCAGGTTTGTGGTTTTTTACTGCTATGAAACAATGTCTAATTACAGCCAAACTTACTGGATCGATTGGAATTCTTATTTCATTGTGTCATTAAGGCCCTAAAATAAAGGCTCTGGTTTCTGGTTTTTTACTGCTATGAAACAATGACGGTCTAATTACAGCCAAACTTACTGGATTGATTGGAATTCTTATTTCATTGTGTCATTAAGGCCCTAAAATAAAGCCTCAGGTTTGTGTTTTTTTACTGCTATGAAACAATGTCTAATTACAGCCAAACTTACTGGATTGATTGGAATTCTTATTTCATTGTGTCATTAAGGCCCTAAAATAAAGGCTCAGGTTTCTGGTTTTGTACTGCTATGAAACAATGTCTAATTACAGCCAAACTTACTGGATTGATTGGAATTCTTATTTCATTGTATCATTAAGGCCCTAAAATATAGGCTCTGGTTTCTGGTTTTGTACTGCTATGAAACAATGTCTAATTACAGCCAAACTTACTGGATTGATTGGAATTCTTATTTCATTGTGTCATTAAGGCCCTAAAATAAAGGCTCTGGTTTCTGGTTTTGTACTGCTATGAAACAATGTCTAATTACAGCCAAACTTACTGGATTGATTGGAATTCTTATTTCATTGTATCATTAAGGCCCTAAAATAAAGGCTCAGGTTTCTGGTTTTGTACTGCTATGAAACAATGTCTAATTACAGCCAAACTTACTGGATTGATTGGAATTCTTATTTCATTGTGTCATTAAGGCCCTAAAATAAAGGCTCTAGTTTCTGTTTTTTTTACTGCTATGAAACAATGACGGTCTAATTACAGCCAAACTTACTGGATTGATTGGAATTCTTATTTCATTGTGTCATTAAGGCCCTAAAATAAAGCCTCAGGTTTGTGGTTTTTTACTGCTATGAAACCATGTCTAATTACAGCCAAACTTACTGGATTGATTGGAATTCTTATTTCATTGTGTCATTAAGGCCCTAAAATAAAGGCTCTGGTTTCTGGTTTTGTACTGCTATGAAACAATGTCTAATTATAGCCAAACTTACTGGATTGATTGGAATTCTTATTTCATTGTGTCATTAAGGCCCTAAAATAAAGGCTCAGGTTTCTGGTTTTGTACTGCTATGAAACAATGTCTAATTACAGCCAAACTTACTGGATCGATTGGAATTCTTATTTCATTGTGTCATTAAGGCCCTAAAATAAAGGCTCTGGTTTCTGGTTTTGTACTGCTATGAAACAATGTCTAATTACAGCCAAACTTACTGGATTGATTGGAATTCTGCCAAGCTGCATTAAGGCCCTAAAATATAGGCTCTGGTTTCTGGTTTTGTACTGCTATGAAACAATGTCTAATTACAGCCAAACTTACTGGATTGATTGGAATTCTTATTTCATTGTGTCATTAAGGCCCTAAAATAAAGGCTCTGGTTTCTGGTTTTGTACTGCTATGAAACAATGTCTAATTACAGCCAAACTTACTGGATTGATTGGAATTCTTATTTCATTGTGTCATTAAGGCCCTAAAATAAAGGCTCTGGTTTCTGGTTTTGTACTGCTATGAAACAATGTCTAATTACAGCTGAACTTACTGGATCGATTGGAATTCTTATTTCATTGTGTCATTAAGGCCCTAAAATAAAGCCTCAGGTTTCTGGTTTTTTACTGCTATGAAACAATGTCTAATTACAGCCAAACTTACTGGATTGATTGGAATTCTTATTTCATTGTGTCATTAAGGCCCTAAAATAAAGGCTCTGGTTTCTGGTTTTGTACTGCTATGAAACAATGTCTAATTACAGCCAAACTTACTGGATTGATTGGAATTCTTATTTCATTGTGTCATTAAGGCCCTAAAATAAGGCTCTGGTTTCTGGTTTTGTACTGCTATGAAACAATGTCTAATTACAGCCTGAACTTATTGGATCGATTGGAATTCTTATTTCATAGTATCATTAAGGCCCTAAAATATAGGCTCTGGTTTCTGGTTTTGTACTGCTATGAAACAATGTCTAATTACAGCCAAACTTACTGGATTGATTGGAATTCTTATTTCATTGTGTCATTAAGGCCCTAAAATAAAGGCTCTGGTTTCTGGTTTTGTACTGCTATGAAACAATGTCTAATTACAGCCAAACTTACTGGATTGATTGGAATTTTATTTGATTGTGTCATTAAGGCCTAAATTAAAGGCTCTGGTTTCGTGTTTTTTACTGCTTCTAAACAATTTCTAATTTAACCCAAACTTACTGGATTGATTGTATTTCTTATTTCATTGTGTCATTAAGGCCCTAAAATATAGGCTCTGGTTTCTGGTTTTGTACTGCTAATGAAACAATGTCTAATTACAACCAAACTTACTGGATTTGATTGGGAATTCTTATTTCATTGTGTCATTAAGGCCCTAAAATAAAGGCTCTGGTTTCTGGTTTTGTACTGCTATGAAACAATGTCTAATTACAGCCAAACTTACTGGATTGATTGGAATTCTTATTTGATTGTGTCATTAAGGCCCTAAAATAAAGGCTCTGGTTTCTGGTTTTGTACTGCTATGAAACAATGTCTAATTACAGCCAAACTTACTGGATTGATTGGAATTCTTATTTCATTGTGTCATTAAGGCCCTAAAATAAAGGCTCTGGTTTCTGGTTTTGTACTGCTATGAAACAATGTCTAATTACAGCTGAACTTATTGTATCGATTGGAATTCTTTATTTCAGTATCATTAAGGCCCTAAAATATAGGCTCTGGTTTCTGGTTTTGTACTGCTATGAAACAATGTCTAATTACAACCAAACTTACTGGATTGATTGGAATTCTTATTTCATTGTGTCATTAAGGCCTAAAATAAAGGCTCTGGTTTCTGGTTTTGTACTGCTATGAAACAATGTCTAATTACAGCCAAACTTACTGGATTGATTGGAATTCTTATTTCAGTAAATCTTATTTTCAGTAAATCTTTCAGTGCAACACTCCCAAAACTATTTAGAAGCCACAAAATGTGAACATGCTCATATTCGTCTGAGAACTCAGTAAAAGAACACAACAAGCTCCTGAACTATCTGCCCTCAAAAGTCTGCTGAGGAACAACCCTGAAATCGTGATCAAACCATACGATAAAGGAAGAGGCATTGCATTATGAACTGCTCCGACTACATATTGTACAGGTTGGATACACAACACATGAATCAGAGCACTACACCGAGCTCCATCAAGATATCACACAAGAAACCATCCTGTTAGTTCATAATGTCCTAACCGAAATGCGAAATGACAATCACATCGACAAGCACACTCTGGCATATCTCGATCCAAGCCCACAGGCATGTCACATTCCAACAATGTGTTTTCTACCGAAAATTCACAAAACTCCGCCAACAGGCACACCCTTTGTTGGAAGACCAATTATAAGTGGATGTTCGAGTCCAACCGCCAAAATCTCAGAATTTGTAGATCATTTTCTCCTCCCAATAGTTACCGCCCAACCTACATATGTCCGCAACACAGCAAACATACTATGGAAACTTTGTGATAAGCACAAAATGTGCTTATCACAAGTATTGATGTTGTTTCAATGTACACAAATATCTGCCAAACCGAGGCAATAAACTGTGAATGTAATCCCCTCGTACAAACCAACCATCCATATGTCATCAACAAACCACCATTCAAATACATCCGAAAACTTCTGGAACTCATACTCAACAGAAACTATTTCCAATTTGGAAATAAATTCTACCTCCAGAAAATCGGCTGTGCAATGGGCTCAACAGCCTGTCCAGAAATTTGTGACATAACACTACACGATCTCGAAAATAAAATCCTACAACAGGCTGATCATATCCTAACATGGTGATACTATAGAGATGATGTACTAGTCATCTATAGTGGTGAACTTGAAGATTTCAAGAATCTCATAAACACTATGAATCAGAAGCACCAACTCTCAAATTCACATACATGTACGACGCCTCAAAACCCTCAATCAATTATCTTGACTTAACCATTTTCAAAGGAAAATACTTCCGTGAAACTGGCATACTAGACACAAGTGTAGACCAAACCTACAGAAACATATCAGTTTCTGCACTAAACCTCATCACACCCACCCATGTATTCAAAGATTATCTCTGGAGAAACTCTCCGATATGCTAGAATACCAACAATGAGGAAGATTTCATAGACAAATTCAAGATTTTCTCACAAAATTATTAGCCAGAGGCTAGCTACATGTACATGTATATAGTCAAACTGAGATAAACAACATAGCAGCACAAATTATCACTGGCCAAACTGATTCATAAGCCACTAAAAGGTAAACATGGCAAGGAAGCAATCAGCTGGTCTTCTCAACGCGACGTATAATCTGTTCATTAACCACAAAGATGTAAAATAAGCAGTAAACAAACATTGGTCCGGCTGATACAAAACAAAACCAACAACTCTCAGAAATATTTCCAAAACAACCCTTTGTTACATTCAGAAAGGCCCAACACATCGGGAAAAAACTAATCCGAACAAATCTTACAATTACAGATCCAAAAGGACAACTGAGAAACTCACTCCATCTCATATGACTCTGGAAGAAACCAGATGAAACACTCAATATTCTGCTTTCCTTATTAGAGGGAACAAATCAAATAAACACAACAAACGTACTTCACTCATACAAAACGGACACATTACAACTGTTTGAAAAGAACATCAATAATGTCTTATCCAAAAATAAGAGAGGAGACAATCTGGCTCTATTGAACCAATACTTGCAACAAATGACAAACAACGGAAATAGTCAAATACTGACCTACATCATTTTGTACATTAAGTACACTTTGAAAAACTAGTCAATCAAGATGAAGTGTTACTGAATGGGATTGCACCATCATTTTTCACACACGATTTCACTGGTTGGCAACAAAAGATTACCTTAAAAAATATTTTAAAAATGCCTCACCTTTTGATTTTGATATAAAAAATAGTAAAATGCATTCAGATTTTTGTATTTATTGCAACGTGGAATTTACTCCAGAGGACAAATAATTTGATTAAACATTTAGAGAAGCATGTTTCAACATGACTTACACTACAACAGTTATTCCACTTGGCAGCTGCTGAAATGCCTATAATCACCACAGGAAAACCTGGAAATATACAAGAGATATTTGTGTTAATAGATAATAAAATGTCACTTTGTTTATACTGAATATTACATACGTGTAAGTTTATATTCAAGTTCTCAAATCTCAAGTCCGACTCCGAGTACTTCCAAGTAGTGTTGAGTCCAAGTCTGCAGCTTGAGTCATGAGTGTCATGAGTCATAAGGTCAAGTCTAAGTTTGAGTCAAGAATACCAAATAATTAACTCAAACGTCCAATATTTCATTTTTTCTCCGCGGTGATTCTGCCCAGATTTACATTTATAGGGTCTTGTAATGTATGGTCACTTTTTACTATAATTAACCATAACATCCGAACTACCCTCAAGCGCAACGGTTACAATCCCAGCAAGATCAACACAGCGAAGCCGGTTCCAAACCCCGAACGCAAGGTAAGTGATCTAACCCTGTCTGAAGCGCAACGGTTACAATCCCAGCAAGATCAACACAGCGAAGCCGGTTCCAAACCCCGAACGCAAGGTAAGTGATCTAACCCTGTCTGCTTGTCTCCCTATCTAGGTTCGACGTCACACAAACTCCAACGCATCCTCCGACGAGCAGGTATCCGCGTACCACTCAGCCCCAGCAAACTCAGTGGGACTTCAACACACCCTAAGGACAAGCGGACCCAAAACCAGGGGGGGC
>CM055816.1:3876362-3923624 GCA_029582265.1 Zoroaster sp. YZ-2022
AAAAGGGGGATTTTTTAGAATTTAAAAACCAATGAAGTAGGAACAGGGCTATTTTAAAACGACTGGTTCTATTGGGATGGTAGAAATATTGATGACAATTACGGAGATTTCGACCATCATGAGTTCTTGATCTCCGTAACACTAGTACTAGTAGGCTCAAACACAGACAGTCTACAATGAGATCCTTGCGTGGCGTGTTTGTGATAGAAATGCAGGTACTGGGAGAAAAAACGACGGATATTCTCAATTTTTGACAAAAAAGTTTGAAAATGCATTTGCAAGGTCGGAGTGTGTGATGGAAGCACTGGGTTTGGGTTTATGAAGCAGCTTTTCAACAATGTTAAAGAGTTTTTTTTCTGATCAGAGCTCTCTTCCACAAGAGATAAGTAGTGAGCTATTTTGCCTGGTTAATCATGTTCTTCACAATATCACGTTTGTTACAGTATTCTTGCCGATGTGCTTGAAGTTTCCATTGTCATGCCATTTCGCTTAATAAGTTGACGGCGGATTTTCCTTCAGCACGAATATCATCATTGAACCAGGGGATTCAGATTGTGTTTAACGTAACATAACATTAACAATTAAATGCATTAAAATATATTAAATAAATACAATTAATAAAAATATTACAAATAAAAATAAAGCTGAGAAATGAATGTAAATTACATTTCGGTGAGTAAATTATACAAAATCCCAGAAACTTCATTGTTCAAACATTATGCTCCACCCATGTACAAACAACAATACAGCCCATTGTTAATTTTCTTACTGGATGCAATTCAGTAAATAAGATAAATTAATTAATTTTGGTCCGAGTACAGTGATTCATGTACAGATGTCAGTGCAGTGCAAAATCAAATAATTAGTTTATATCCTTGATGCAAGAATATCATTAAAACCCTAACCCCTATAGGTATTCTGGCTGAACCTAATTCTTTAATAAATGAAAATTGTGGTACCTGCTGGGGTTGTACGTTTACGTTTAATGTTACATGTACCTGAAACAATCATTAAACATTTTCAAATTCACGAAACGATGTAAACGAATCCTTTTAGTCATTGAGTTAAATATAAAAACTAGCACTCTGATTCCATGCCCTGTTGGATCCTTCCATGCCCTGTTGGATTCTTTTAACATTGTATATATTTGTATATATGCTGTTATTTAAAGAATGTTGAAATAAAGTTTTCCTTGGAAAAGTTTTAAAAAGTATTTATTTATTTATTTATTTATTTTCTTTTGAATGGAGTTATACGACTCCTTTATTTTCACATCTTCATATACATTGATTGGTGAATCAACACAAATAATATTACTCGTTAATAAATAAATTGCCATTAAAATGGCATTAACATAGGTAACTGAACCCCTGCTAGAGGGAGGATGTACTCCAGTTCTCAAAAGTGCGTTTTTTTTGGCACTGCCCCTTTAATACTCGACCAAAAAATCTGACACCACTTGATTCTTTGTCACCTTGAATCCACTCTACATGTAGGGAGGGTGCTGGAGTTGAAGCGTATCGTCATATGTGAAATCTCGCATAATGATCTGTTTTACAGGGTCTGTGTAGTATGTTTTAGTGTACACAAGAATAGCTTAGTGAGTGGGTGTATTGAAATCACACACTAGTTTGCATAGCACACACTGTTGATGATTGCTGCGCCACTGGTTGGTTGTGGCATCAGCTTTTATGCATCTAGTTGTGTGGATTTTATTGATGTAAGTGAGAGTTACATGTAAATGGTGTAAATAAAGCATCTGTTACTAGAATAATTTGTACAGTATGTGTACAGTATGTGTGGCCTCTTCCCCATCAACCCCCCACCCAATAACAAATTAAAAAAAAATATTAGGGCTCAAATATACTTGTAAAATAGTGAAACAAACATAAAAACATCAAGGACACCGTTACTTCATATGTGCAAGTAATACATCCACTAACGCGTTAGTGTAAATTTTCTAACTAATGCCCTAGTATATGCACAACACAAATATATACAATTTAGAGTGACAATATAGTCACGAAAAAGAAAAAAGGAAAACAAATTTAAATTAAGTCAAATTTAATCAGAGTTAAAGAATTCAACATTTACCCTTGTATAAAGGGGAAAATATTAATCGAACTTCAGCTCATTATTATGAATGTAACAAAGAGCATTATTTCTAGCATAACATAATTCAAAGGAGTTCGATTTCATTCTGCTCTTTCCACACAAATTCAATATCATTAAAACAATAGGAAAAATATTCCTCCTGTGCTGCTGGTTTGATAAGAAATGAAGCAGCTGCTGCCAGGCCCTTTTTGCAGCTCTTTGATACAATGTATCGCCAAACAGTTGAGAGAAAATGTATGGAAAATGTCCCCAAAATACTACAAAGGCTTTATTGTAGTGTAATCTTTTTAATTTAAAGATAATTGGCTCTGTAAAAGTAAACATTACATTATTCAAGAGGACAGATTTCTGTTCACTGGCTCAAAATGTTAAGTCCGGAATTTACGGGTAATTGGAACCGAAAAATGGAACCGGGTAATGACAGTTTCGGTCGGGTATCCGGATAGCCGGCACAGCCCTAATTCACACACACTAGCACAGGTACTCTAGTGCCTGGAAGGCAATAAATCAATATCACCAAACCATAACTATGTTTATGCTTACGGGCATTTCTGTATTATATACACCAGATCATGAGTTATGTTCGCAAATACATTCAATACACACATTGAATACAAATTCTCAGTAGGTTTTGTATGCTGATAGAATAACCCCAGTAATTGCCCTCATTATGACCGTCGTTTGTATTTTGGGGAAATGATTCAACAAATCCTGCTTGGCACGCGTAAAAGCAAGTCACACTAAGCTCCTGTCATCTAAGGAAAATGGCAAAGGATAATAGGCAGAAGTATTTATAGGCTCTACGGAAGAAAAGAAATATATGTTCACAGGACTGCATAGCCGTTATACAGAAGTAGAAGCCAAAGTTCCCCAACATTTGTCTGAGACGATCTACCTACATCCTTAGGCGTGCTTTACATTAAGCCATCTTTACAACAACAACAACGATTTTAAATTCACCAAATCATACTTGTCAAACATCCTGTAAAATTATTCTGCCTGAGCTACTCTTTATTTTGATAGAAATAACTTACTTAGAATTGAAAATTAAATTGAAAGACTGTCCATTTGGAATACTGTTTGCTTTTGGGTATGGACACACACGTATCGTGTATCACATATGAACATCCAGGATTGTATCATATAGACATAATATGAGCAAGTTACATGCCTGCAGGGGAGATGAAGTGCAAATTTAGTATCTTACCTAAATCGCTGGATACGCCATGGGATACTAAGATTAAATATATGTTCATTGACAAATTAGGATTCTGACTTTGGCCTGTTTACCTCATAAGGATCTCCATCACGCTGCCAAAATAGTTTGGGACGTGACGTGACAAATAAACACCCTCCTAATACCTGTCCCCCGCCCTGTTCTTCCTCCCCGCTCCCCACCAATGTTGCGCGCGTTATCTCCAGCCGAGCACAGACCTTGGAATGAGCCAGCTTTTGTCAGTGGGCAGGGGGTAAAGGAGAGATGACCAGGATTGTCTTGAATTCCCCTTTTAGTATTTTGGTGAGCGACTTGCCCCATTTTATCCATGCGCTTCTTTGTCTGCTCTTTGTTAATTTTTTTTTATTTCAGTTTTTAATTTAATTTTATTATTACAATAGTATTATTATTTTTTCCCTGGAGGGGTGTTTGGTTTTGTTTCCCAAACATGAAATGGCGTCCAAAGGTTGAATTAAAGAACATTTATTTCGGGGAAAAATAATACAATATTATTGTAGATTTACCCTAACGTGTGATAAGTATTGTATACTCAGTGTTTCCCGAGTGCTGCGGAGAAAAACACACAATTGTTTTACACGGCAGGGATTCGAACTCACGATCACCGCGTTCCAACGCACATGTCTCAACCACTACAACACCATCGCCGTGGGGATCTTGTGCAGTATTCTAGCCTAACGTCTGGGTATTTTTGAGTATTTTTTTCTCGGTAATCTGCGCATTTTGAGGGACATTGTATCTTGGTATGTTTTGAACACTGCCGGGGATTCCTTGGGCACCCTGTCTACACTCCAGTCTACACCCAGTCTGGTGTAGCAAATTCCGCTTGTCACCCTTGACTTTTGGCCGTAGTCCCATATCACAGCGTAACTCTCCAGGATGTCAGTCAATTTTCATCGCCTTGTTGTGAAATTCATCATATGCCGCTCTCTAAGATCAATGAGCTCTAGGATAGACACCTCCTTTTAACTTCTTTAATGTCTGATTAATAAACACATCGCTCACTGCGCAACAAAGTGATACTGCCAGTAAAATATTACCAATTTTATTAGGTGTTCGAGCGCGCAGCGCAAACATCTCCCTATTGTTTTTTTATTACTGTTTAGGTGTTCGAGCGCAGCAGCGCGAACACCTATTGTTTTTGTACTGTTTTTTTTTTTTTTTACTTCTCCTTCTTCTCAGTGGCGCGCTTGTCCACGACAGCAAACAAAGGCATCCTTGCTAAGCATATACAGCCTTCAAACTGGTAACACGCAAACAAAACATAACAATCTGATGAAACCATTCGCTGTGACGTCATGATTATGTGCATCAGGTGTCGAATTACGCTAACATAAAGTTTTTTTTTTAAATCAAATTTAAAAACGTTTCAGTTACGTTGGCATGAAAGAATCCAAATATCGTATAGCGCCGCAAGGCAATATGAAACGCTACACTATCTTTGGTTACAATGGAGCTACATGTACAATCGATATCGACGCTGTTTGCGTGCGTATGGTGCCCATATGGCCCCAGACGTCATTTTTTAGACCTCGTTGGACCTCGTTTTGTTACCCACAAATAGGTCTTCGATTTCGTGAAAGAATGGATCGCCAACACAGTCGTAAAGTGGTAAGTATCTTGAAGTTAGTTTTAAGAGAATTTCCTTGTATTTATCTTCGTGTTTTTATACAAGAAAAGCCATTTTTTTTAAGCGTCGGTTCGCTGGTCATTCGTCGTTGCATTGTGCCTGTTTAACTAACGACTCAACGTTAGTTACATGTGAACATACTTTGGACAGTAAACAACTCGCCCCTTTTCTAACATTTTAGAATATAAATAAGGATAGGAACATTCAGTTGTTAAGGTTATAGCAATTTTCAGTAGAAAATTTATGCCATATTTTGTAATTTTTGTTTTCTTCAAAAATCTTCAGTTTGTGCACAAATTAAATAAGTAGCCTAGTGAGTGTAGTACTGCTAGTGTTGATTGTTTACTGCACTTTTCCTTAATTTGTTACCCTTTCCTCAGATACAAATCAACTTACATAGCCAATTAGTTCACGGGAAAAATGCACAATATTCATGACACAATGCATGTACTTGTAGGTCCTGCCCTCTGAGGCCTCTCTGAGACATCTCTCTCACAATCACATGAAACTATATGAGTATAAGAGACTCCGGCAACTTTCTTAATTACCTTTCTCTTTTGATGTGAGGTTTCGTGCGAGAACATTTTTTTAATTTATTACATCATCCTCAACTACTAACAATCATACAGCTACTCATCATCAAAAGTTGTTCAAACTTGGTTTACTCAAGAAGTCAGCTCCTTGAACTTAATGGAAAATACTAACTTTCCCCTTCTACTTGGTCCAATCATTAGTGATCTAGGCATAAAATATAGACCAAGGGGCCGCAAAGCTGAATGAAAAAACCCGAGGACAAAGAAAAATCAACCTACTGATAGATCCATAACCTATATATTAAACCAAGTTGGAAGTCATAACTCCAACTTGAATACTAAACCTCACTGAAAGTACAGACCTAAAACCACTGCTCACCATGGATATATCCAACAATGTGTTAAATTTTTGCCTGCTCAATACACACAGTCTGTGTGAATAAAACGCTGTCGAACTTCTTGATCTTGTTCTTGAGAATAATTTTGATGCAGTTGCGATATGTGTAATCATGGCTCCGCCCTGACGACTTCTGACTGTTATTGGGCGATATTACTCCTAGTGGATACGTTTTTCATCATGTACCCCGCCTTAATAGAAAAGGTGGTGGTGTAGCATTTCTGTCAACAAGTCTGGACTATCCAGTTAAAGTTACCAACCAAAGAAAATTTCAGTCATTTGAATCTCTTGAACTTGAGCTATCATCCTCTTCTTCTAATCTCTCTCATCATTGTATACAAACCACCAGAAACTGCATATACATTTAGTCAATTTCTGTGTGAATTTAACGACCTTTGTTGACTCTATATTCTGAACTCGATCTAAACTCATCATTATTACCCAGGGCGATTTTAATATTCATGTTGACAACCCCTCGCTGGACTCTGATGCTACCCGGTTTAAGGATTTGTTATCATCTATTGGACTTCTCACCAGCATATTTCATCCTGTATTTACATAACACATGTGGACACACCTTAGATTTGGTTAATTACTCGTTCCTCTGATGATCTTCCCATTTCAAATATATCTGTTTACAAGAAGGGCTTTTCTGATCATTATGCCATCACTTTTCGCAATCTTGCCATTCAGAAACCAAAAGTTCCTACAAACATTATAACAACAAGAAATGTGAAAAATATTGATATTGCTTCTTTTGTGTTGACATTAAGAATTCTGATTTGTTCCTGAACTCAGATATAGCACTAACATCTGTAAAAATATTCAGAATTACAACACAGTTCTTGCATCTATTTTGGATAACCATGCACCGTCCAAAAAGCGAACAATTCGTATACGAATTTCAAACACACCTTGGTATAATCAAAAGAAATCACTAATGCAAAATGTGAGCGTCGTCGACGAGAGCATAAATGGCGTACTTCCGGTCTTGAAATCAACCGCCAGCTGTATCGTGACCAGCGGAATCTTTTGTCCAACAAAGTCTCATTCGCAAAGCTAAACAGAATCATTACTCTACACTCAATAAAGCTGATTGCTCTATCTAACTGCAAAAGCAACTTTTTTTCAAGTAGGATCAACTTTCACCATAAAAGAACCTCCCCTACTCCCTGCCTGTGTTTCAGAAAAGAAGAGCTTGCTGACAAATTCCTTCCAACATTCTTCCATGATAAACCAGTTAAAAAACATCCGTGATGCTTTTTCCTTCTGTATGTGCCTCATCAGTGTTGGAATAGATAATTGTTCGCACATCCAAAGCTTCTATATTTTGAACCTGCAACTGCAGAAGAAATACGCCGGATTCTTCTACAATCTACATCTAAAAGCTGTGATCTTGAGTCCGATACCAACAACTTTATTGAAAGATTGTGCAGATACAATAGTACCTGGTTATAACTCATATTGTAAACCACAGTCATCACTTGCTAACGTGAATTGTACCATCATCCTTAAAATCTGCAATTGTACGACCACTTCTAAAGAAAACCTACTCTTGACACCTCCTCGACACTTTGAAAAACTATCGCCCAATCTCTAACCTTACCTTCCTTTCAAAGCTACTTTGAACGTGTTGTGCTTTATAGAGTTCCTCTCATTTCTTCAAAGCAACAACCTTCTTGATAATTGCCAGTCTCTGCCTACCGTGCCAACCACACAGTATTGAAACTGCTCTGCTTCCGATTAAGAAAATGATGTACTTACCGCTATGGATAATGGCAGACTTGTTGCGTTGGTACTACTCGATCTGTCAGCTGCTTTTGATACTGTCGACCACCGTATTCTGTTACAACGACTTCGATCATTTGGTATTGATGGAATAGTTCTTGCAGAAATGGTTTGAATCGTATCTCACCGGACAGATCACAGTGTGTTCAAATTAAAAACAAATGTTCAGATACTTACCATGCTGCTTTTCGGTGTGCCACAAGGGTCTGTTCTTGGACCTGTACTATTTTCTATCTACACTGGTCCCCTTGGGAAAATCATTCGGAAACATAATCTGCAATACCATTTTTATGCTGATGACACACAAATATACATCTCATTTAACCCTGATCAAATTGAAGCTGACACTGCTATACGTCGACTCTGAATCATGTATTGATGAAATTCGTAACTGGATGTCTTCTAATTTCTTAAAATTAAATGATGACAAGTCTGAGTTTATTATATTTGGATCAAAACAGCAGCGTGAAAAAAGTAAAAAATTCCTCATTCTATGTATTGCCACCTCCAAGATATCTACATCTACTAGAGTTCGCAATTTAAGGGCGCTTATATTCGATTGTGACATGTCACTTAATGATCATATTTCTTCAATTTCTAAATGTTCCTCATTTCATCTGCGCAACATCGGCCTCATCCAGAAAATACATCTCTCAAGAGGCTAATACGGAACAATCTTGTACATGCGTATGTCACCCTCCCCGCCTGGACATGGGCAATTCACTCTTATATGGTCTACCAGATAACACAAATTTATCGTCTGTCCCTGTCTTCAAAACATAGCTGCTAGAATTGTAACCCGGACTAAACCAAAGAGAACACATTACACCAATATGTGCGAGAGATCTTCATTGGCTCCCTTGATTAAGGACAGGATTGTTTTCAAAATCTTAATGTATGTTTACCCGCTCTTCCATTCCATATGTCACCATCATATTTATCAGAATTACTTCAACCGTATCACTCAAATCGTCAGCCAATTTCATGAGAGATCACATCATAAACTTCTTTCTGAGTAAGAAATTTTGACCACAAGAGATCCTGGGGGAAAACGTTCTTTGCTGCTGCTGCTGCTCCTTCTTTTATTGGAATGATTTACCTGAGCATGTCAAACAATCTCCATCTCTTGCTTCATTTAAAACTGCTCTCAAAACTCATTTGATGAAAATTAATGTATAATTTACTTATGTTTAACTATTGACTTTCATGATGATATGTATTTATAAGTTTTTGTTTGTTTAATATGTCAAGAATATCGCTGCGGTGTTTATATATTTATATTTTTGCAAATCAACCTTGTTTGCATGGTTGTGTATGCAGGGTTTTTCCTTGTCAGAATATCGTCTTTGTCTAGCATATTCTGACCAGGGCCAGTCAACCTTTACAATCATTGTTCCTTGTAATTTTATATTGCATTGTTCCTACCATGTATTTTGTTTTATTCTTTACTCTAATGTGTCACTGCGCCATGAGCGTCTCTTTTGACGGATACCGGCGCATTACAAATATTCATTATTATTATTATTATTATTGTCAAGAATAATTGTGTGCAATTTGAAAACAAACCAATGCCATTTTCAATTTTAATGGTCCAGCTACTCCAAAAATATACACTATTTTCCCCATTCGCATAAATTAGAACTTATCTGAATTTTCAAATACTTTTATTCTTGGTCCATCTACTTATAAAACCTTCTTATTATTTTTTACAGCATGTTCACTGTGACATATTATTTTCCTCATTCACATAAATTAGAACTTCTCTGAAATTTCTCTGCAATGATAGACCAAAGAATAACACAAAAAAATGTGTTGGTTCATCACCAGTGGCAGTACATGTCATCACCAAGAACTTGGGGGGAGGGGGCAGACATTTTATTCCAAAATTACCGATTCCAATGACAACCCCTGAATGTCACCCATTCTGAACTGTCACTAAATCGTACATACAGAGAGTACATTTATTATAAATGCAGATTGATTCTGTTTTCTTGTTAACAAAGGATCATGGTTGGGTTCATTTACACTGAAGTCAATTCACTTGTTACATGTGTAAGACCATGTACACTAATTTCTAGATTGGTTACAAGTAGGTTAAACAGGTCAACAAAGTGGTTTCAATTGATTGTGGGGAGGAAATGTGTAACCACAAAAGTAAAGTCATAAAACTCACCAGACAGTTGGTTGCTGGGCTCACCAAGGACTGCCCTCTGGCGATTGTTTTTTCTGCAAACAAGATTTGCCATCCCACTATATTTCAGCCAATCACATGACACGTTATTTAAGAAGACGAATGTATAAGACATCTGATTGGCTGAAATATCGCGGGATGGCAATTCTTGTTTGCAGAAAAATCGCTGCCCGCTGGACTCCGTCCGTGCTTCCACGGCTCACGGCACCATTGACGCTCGGCCCAACTGTCGTCCGTGGGTCCTTGGCGGGACTCACCGTGGCCGGCCGCTGGATGTCCCCGATGCTTCCGGCCCACGGCACCACTTACGCTTGGCCCCAACACTAGCATCAACGCCGCGGAGGTGTCAATAAAGCGATATTCGCCATTGCATATCGGGCTGTCAAATAAATGAACAACATTTTTTAAAGATTTATTTTCACTCGATTGACTTGCTTTTAATGTTGTATATATTAAATTTGAATTGTTGCAGCATTACACAAAACCACAAGCGATCAGGGGTGCGGCCGAAGGAGGAGGGTGTGGGTGGGATACTCTCCTTATATTTGTTTCACTTGGCATTTAGAGCTTCAGTCGGTAAATTAACCACAAATCAATTTATTGATTTAGTTCTTATTTAACCTGGGAGACCTTTCAGTGGAAGACTGTTTTATCAAAGGTGCCAAGAGCAATCATTAAACTACATATAAATATAAAAGGCTAAGACATAACGTTAAGAGATTCATTGCACAGTACACTCTATAAGACCCACCACAGGTGCTGGATCCCAAGTCAATTCAAGTGAGAACCCACTGGGTGCGTGTGTCCAAGGGGCAAGACTGGACTTGCTTATGTGGCTAGAGTTCTTGGAACACTTCAATGGGGTGTCCCAATTTTGGGCAGTGCATGGGATGATTCTCTAGAGTTATTACAGACGAAGCAGCCTCCGTAGGGTAACAGTGCATTTTTCAAGGCAAGTGGGTCCAAGGTCGTTGGCCATCATGCATACTCGAGCACCCACCTTCTATTGCATTTCTTGAATTTTCCCGTTGCTGGTGGCTGCATTGTGCTGGGTTCCCCTGTTGGCAAATCGGCGGGTTAAGTTCCGATCTGATAATTCTGCAGTTGTTCACATTATTAATAGTCAAACATCACAGTGTGATAGGATTATGCATCTTGTTAGATTGTTTGTGTAACATTGCCTGAAGTACAATATCGTCTTTAAAGCGGTGCATGTCCCAGGAGTTTCTAAAGTATTGGCTGATTCTT
Source organism: Zoroaster sp. YZ-2022 (assembly GCA_029582265.1). Lineage (NCBI taxonomy): Eukaryota > Metazoa > Echinodermata > Asteroidea > Forcipulatida > Zoroasteridae > Zoroaster > Zoroaster sp. YZ-2022. The sequence goes on from CM055816.1 coordinate 3,887,499, forward strand.
GTCAAGTTTCAGATGGACCGCTTTCCAGGCTGCAGCTCCCATGCCGATCTGGTGATGACACCAATTCCAGCTCTTTCAGTCCTTTGGTAGTGGGTGAGATTTCTAGATTGCTGTCCGTTGCTTTCTCCAAAAATTCTTACAAAACCTATTCCACTGGTTGGGTGCTTTTGTGAATTTGCAGGGTAGCAGTCGCCGCTGCACACTGCCAGTAACTTCGGCAATGGTTAGGGGCATTTATTGCTTGGCTCTCGCTCAAGGTTGCGCATCGTCCACTATTGCCACTTATGTAGCTGGGGTGGGGTTTTATTATAAGTTTCATGGTTATCCTGATCTCACAAATAACTTTTGGTTTCTAAACTATTGGAGGGTTGTCGTCGCGATCGTCAGATTGCGGATACTCGTGCCCCATTACAGTGCCAATTTTCATTACCATGTTGGGGTTTTACCTCATGTGTGAATCACGCTTTGAGGAGCTGTTATTCAAGGCAGCGATGTTGTGTGCATTTTGGGTTCATGAGAGTGGGTGAATTTACTGCTGATTCAACAAATCATATTCAGGACTCAGTTTTACTGCTATCGGATGTTGCATTTAGTTCAGTTGGTACTAAGTCTGTGCTTGTGTCTTTTCGAACATGTAGACAAGTCAGTCAGGTAGCCTCTTGTAATCAGGCTAGTTCGTACAGATGATGTTTCTATTTGCCCTGTTGCTGCATTATGTGCTTTTATACAGCTTCGGCCATTAGTCTCAGGTCCTCTGTTTTGTCATTTGGTGGAAAACCTTTAACACGTAATGCAGTACTTCAGAATGCACTTGGTTTTTGTGGCCTGGGTGATCTATAGATTCAGGTTCATTCTTTTCATATTGGTGCTGCCACAGTGGCACATAGTTTGGGGTCCCTCTTGCTGAGATTCAGCGCATGGGCCGTTGGCGTTCTGATGCGGCACTTGCTATATTAGACCTGAACCATTATGTGCTTTGCCTGGCATTAGCATGGGGTAATTAATCCTTCATTTGGGTTGTCTTTTTTGGGTTTGTGCAGTGGCGTGTGGATTGTGGGGATTCCCTGATTCGTTGGGCCCAGCGTTCCTTGCCAGTTGGTGTTCCTGTGCTTTGGAGGGGTAGAGGCGGGGCCAGGTTAGTGACCCGTGGGCCCTACTTTCATCAATGCCCAAAATACCCCTCCACCAGCAGTACTAATCATACACTTGGGTACAAACGACCTCATTGCTATTGACGTTTATTCAGTTCGCCAGTCAATTTCTATTTCATGGAGTGGGTTCGCGCTCAGTTTCCACATACTCTTGTTTTCTGGTCTTAAATTTTTGCCACGCGGGTTTTTATTTTGGCGCCTATTCTCAGAAAAGCATGGAGCAGCAATAAAAGATCAATAGGTGCACTTGTTGCCAGCGAAATAGGTGCATGGATTTGCGGCACCCAGTTCATTTGGTCAGATTTGTCACCTTTTAGGTTTGATGGTGTCCATCTCGGAAGCTGTCAATGCTTGTTTTGTGATAATTTCACTGATTGTATTAATACTCTTTAATTTTGCCTGTGGGTTTGCGGTTTGGGTTCTGTCAATTTTCTTGGGCGCGTGTTTGCGCGTTTGGCAATTTTTTGCGAAAATGACAGAAAAATATTTGAAGTATTATAATTTAATTTTTGTAGGTCAAATTGTATCAAGTAATTTCTACTTGTAAAGGCCAAGGTTATGTAATTTTATTACATAGTGCCTTTCGGGTTTCGGTCGAGCTATCTTAACTGTCCCCCTGTTTTTCAACTTGGCGAATTTCTGATGTGTTAGTAGGACTGGGTTACACTTTTATCTTTGTTAATTAATGGTAAAGTTAGATTTAGGGTGCCCGGCGGTTTCTTCGGGGCCATCCTTTTCCCCCTCGGTTTCCAACTTGGGAATAACAATTTGTGTATGTTTTTTAAAATACTTCATTGATAGGTGCACCTGTGTGCATAGTTGGATAGTTAAGGCAAGGTGCGTTGACAGGTTGTTCACTTGTGGAGGTTGGGTTTTCGACTTGTATCGGGGTCATTGGACCCCAAGCGTTCATGTGGTGTTGTGTGTGGATACATGGGCGTGGTAGTCCATTGTGTGGATACACATGGGCGTGGTAGTCCATTGTGTTTTATGTTGGTAAGGACATATTGGTCCTTGTGGTGGCCACATGCGATTATGAACAAATGGTTCATAATTTATGTTGGATGGACGTGGTGGTCCATCTGTTACATGTATGTCCTGTGCGTTTGTCCATGCCAGTTTTGCCTGTGTCCGGTATCCAGCTCCTTGCCATTTTCAAAATTATTGTCTATTTGGTGTTATTATAGTTGATGTTTAATTTGCAGGTTTGCATTTAAATAAATTGCAGTGTCAAGCTTAGGCGAGAAGTCAAATAGTTGGTCATTGCCCCTGTTTGTTGTCTGAGTAAAATACCATATAATGACATGATATTTGGAGACAATTTATCACTCTGATATTTTAACTAACAAGAGCGATGAAAATTTGATATCGCCTGTATTTTTGAGTATCGGCAATAATTTATGAATATCATCAATAAGCAAGCGACATTCTGATATCTTCAAAACCATAACCGATTTAGCCGATAATTCTTTGAATATCTTAAAGTGGTATCGTCCACCCCAATGCATATGTATTCTCACAAACCTGATCCGTGATGTCGTAGTGAGTATGTACATATATGGCGAGTCTCAGAAATGTTTTGTTTTCAAGTATCTCAAAAGTTATGGACTGCTTGTATGATAAAACTTATATGATCACAAGGAAAACTTGTTAAGAGTTTAGTGAAGATCAGAAAAGGCAAAAGGGGACCATAACTTTGTAACCAACTCGTAAAACTGTTTCCTGGAACTGTAGTTGAAATGAATTGTACTGGAAAATAGCTGCACTTTCTAATCACATACACCATCATTTCAATTTCATTACAGCTCCAGATGTCTTCTGTCCAAATGACACCACCGTGAATGTAGATGCTGGAATGGCAAACGCTAATGTCATCTGGTCACCATTACCAACAGCCAATGATACTAATAGCACTGTCATTACTACAATCAATGTGAGGACCGTCTAGGCAATGTTGTGATGTCGGGTGACTTATATCCAGTGAGCTTAACAACAGTGACATGCAGAGCTAATGATACTCTCAACGATGAAGGATCATGCAACTTTACCATTACAGTTGTTGGTATGTATTGTTTAAGTTGAAAGTTCACTTTTTACTTCAGTTATATAGTGAAATGGTTAGGCATTTGTAGTCATGAACAATGAGCTATTTTGTAGTGCTTTTGGAAATGTATTTATAGCTTGAATCCTGTGACTGTATGTTTAGTCCATTCCAAGGATGCATGCAGATGGAATTTTCCCATTTCATCTTCCCTGTGAAGACTGCTCGAGTATATATACCGGCTAGATATAAACATGAATATTGCACTTGCAGATTTAACTGTACACACACACATATATATATATATATATATATATATATATATATATATATATATATATATATATATATACTTGTAGTAAAACTAGTGGAACGCTGGTAGTTGTAACTCCGAGTTTCACGCGTTATGCGGTCATCAGACAACTGATATATATATATATACATGTACATGTATATATTTGAAAATGATGAAATTATTCCCATCCAGTCCCTATTTTGGATTAGCAAGCCGGACTATTTGGAAAGGGGTTTTGACTAGTCCTCCACCGTTTAAACTGGCTTTTGGCCAATGGACCTACTGACAAGGATGACCCTAAACAACCAGCAAAAATAAAATAAAAAAGGATCAATTAGAAGTGATTTATTTTAAGTTTTCCCAACTATTGATTCGTTTCAGGAAATATTATTATTATTGAAACCTCTTTTAAAAGTATGTAATTCATGGTTTGCCGCTATCAAGACAAATTGGTACATTTCTGGTTATTTACTGTCTTACCATTTAAGTTTGCTGCAACCATTACCAGTAGTGGACCATTTCTGGTCTTGTACCATCTTGCTATAATGGTTTGCCGCTATCAAGACAAATTGGTACATTTCTGGTTATTTACTGTCTTACCATTTAAGTTTGCTGCAATCATGACCAGTAGTGGACCATTTCTGGTCTTGTACAGTCTTGCTATAATGGTTTGCCGCTATCAAGACAAATTGGTACATTTCTGGTCATTTACTGTCTTACCATTTAAGTTTGCTGCATCCATTACCAGTAGTCGACCATTTCTGGTCTTGTACAGTCTTGCTATAATGGTTTGCCGCTATCAAGACTAATTGGTACATTTCTGGTTATTTACTGTCTTACCATTGAAGTTTGCTGCATCCATTACCAGTAGTCGACCATTTCTGGTCTTGTACAGTCTTGCTATAATGGTTTGCCGCTATCAAGACAAATTGGTACATTTCTGGTCATTTACAGTCTTACCATTTAAGTTTACTGTAATCATGACCAGTAGTGGACCATTTCTGGTCTTGTACAGTCTTGCTATAATGGTTTGATGTTATCAAGACAAAGTGGAACATTTCTGGTCATTTACTGTAGTAGTATGTAAATTGGCGGTTTTGACTTTTTATAAAAATGTTTTTTTTTAATTTTTATGAAAAGTGTTTTTTTTATTTTATTTTTTTTATAAAATGTGTGGTTTTTTTATTTTTATAAAAAGCTGTTTTGATAATTTGTTTGGTATGTTTGAGGTGGGTTTGGGTTTGATATTGATGAGGTGATGAATATGGTTAAAAGTAGATGATAGATTGAGATTTCAATTATATTTAAAATGGTAAAAAAAAGATATCGATAATGAGACTTAAACAAGTAAAAAAGCGATTTAAAATTATGTAGTAGTATAATGAAGAGGACGATGACGACGACAAAATATTTATCAAAGTGGACATTAGCAGAATTTGTTAGAAAACACAGACCTATCTTTTTAGATAGTAGAACGGGTAGACTTAATAAACCGTCTTATTACGAGGGTGTAAAAAGATATATAAAAAGGGTGAAAGGTAAACCATTGTCTAAATTAAACTTTAACGAACTTGTAGCTCTTATAGAAGTAGAAAATATTTTAGTGGACGAAGAGGGTGGTAGCGGACGAGGAGGAAGGTACACTAAAACAGATTACTATCTCGCTATTAGAAGGTTTTACAGGGGTGAGTTAGAATTTGATGAACCACCGATCGATGGGGGAAGGTGGTTACGAATGCGAACGATGACCGTACCGCTCGGTCATAGGAGAGAGATTTAAACCTCTTTTGAGGGTGCCAAGCCAAAGATTATTAAAAAGTTGTCTTTAGATTTGCAAGAATTTAGATCTTTTAAGTTTATGATATACATGTAGGTTAAATTGTATTAAAATAATGCCGATGGTACGGTTGATATTTTAGTGCTTCCTTTTCATCATAATAATCAAATAATTTGATTAAATATGAATTATATCGAAGAAGAATTAGCACAATGTTTTGGTGAAAATTAACTAGGTTATAGAAAGAATTACGCATAACGGTTCTGTATGGGCGATAAATAGTATTATGTCAATGGTTATTACAATTTCTAGATATAGACCAATGACGGTCGGTTATTTCATCGTGATAAAAACAAAAAAGCGTGCATCTACGTAATAAACGAAGACTTTAAATGTTTGCATTCGGCGATGCTTAGCGAACAATATCAAGCTAAAGAAAATTCAGATAAAATGTTTAGTTACAAGAAAAAGATGAATTAAATTACGATGGTATCGATTTTCCAACGCCAATGAGTCAGATCAGAAGATTCGAAAACCAAAGAATTTGTCGATAAACGTTTATGGTTTAGACGAAGAAGAATCAATCGTACCACTTCAATTTAGTAAGCAGCCCACGAATATGAAACATATAAATGTATTTTGTATTCAGAAAGAGGAAAATGAAGGAACTAGATCCTCACTACGTTTGGATCAAGGATTTTAATAAATTACTTTTTAGTCAAACAAAGCACGAGCATCGCAAACACTTTTGCGAACGTTGCTTGAACGGTTACAGTAGAGAAGATTTGCTTCAAGCTCACATTCCAGAGTGTAATGGTGTAGGCGTGAGAGCGATTCGTATTGAGATGCCAAAAAAGGGTAAAAACGATATAATGAAATTTATTAATTTTAATAGACAGATGAAAGCTCCTTTTATTGTATACGTAGACTTTGAAACGAATCTTCAAAAGACCGATGATACGAGTACAACCAATACTAAATTAAATAACGAACACGTCCCTTGCGGTTGTTGTTACGTAGTCGTTTGGTGCGATAGAAAAGTATAGTCCGTGCAAGACGTTAAGGGTGAAGATGTAGTTAAACAATGTTTAAATTTAAATTTAAACGAAATGGAAGAAGAAGTATAAAGCATCAAGGAGATGCTTGAAAACCCTAAAGATATTATTATGATACAAGACGATGTAGAACATTTTAAAAACGCTAGCGAATGTTGGATATGCAAAAAGGATTTTTGCTATGCAAACGATGAGTGTCGATGTTGGGTTTGTAAAAAAGATTCTACACATTATTGCGACGGTGAGTGTAAATGGTGGTGTAAAAAAGTAGAAGATTTAAAGACATCTTTTAAAAAAGTTAGAGATCATTGTCACATCACTGGAAAATATAGAGGCGCGGCGCATAATAATTGTAATTTAAACCTAAGTTTAAAACCGGGCAAAACGTTTATCCCGGTCGTATTTCATAATTTGTGAAAATACGACTCTTATTTAATCCTGCAAGCAACGAGTCAAACAAAAGGAGATTTAAGTTGTATCCCGAACAATATGGAAAAGTACAATTTTCTTTTTCAATCGGGCAACTGCGTTTTATCGATAGTTTGCAATTTTTACCAGCTTCGCTCGATAAACTCGTTAAATAGAGCGATTCTTTCTGCATCACAAACAAGTTTGAACCAAATTAAGAAAAATTAAAGCTACTTTTAAAGAAAGGCGTTTACCCCTACGAGTACATGACATTTTTCAAACAGTTTGATGAAACTAGTCTTCCTCCGAAAGAAGCTTTTTATAGCGATTTAAACATGGAACACATTACGGATGAACAGTACGAGCAAGCAAAGAACGTTTGGAAAACGTTTAAATGTAAAAATATGGGCGATTATCACGATTTGTATGTGCGTACGGATACTTGCTTATTGGCAGACGTGTTTGAACATTTTCGTACAACTTGCATGAAACACTATGGTTTAGATCCGGCTCAATATTACACGGGTCCGGGCTTGAGTTGGGACGCTTTATTGAAACACTCAAAAATTAATTTAGAGTTGTTGACGGACTACGACATGTATTTATTTATAGAAAAAGGTTTGAGAGGAGAAATATCGATGGTTGGTAAGAGATACGCTAAAGCAAACAACGAATACTTACCAGATTACTTTCGTACAAAACCTTCAAGTTACATCGTTTATTTAGACGCGAATAATTTATACGGTTGGGTGATGAGTCAACTTCTTCCAACGGGTAAATTTAAATGGTTGACTAAAAAACAAATTGACAGTCTCAATTTAAAAAAAGGATTAAAATATGGAAAAGGATACATTTTAGAAGTGGATTTAGAATATCCTAAAGAATTACACGATTCTCGCAACGGTTATCCACTCGCGCCAGAATCGATGAAAATTTTCAAACAATGGATGTCACCGTATCAGCTGAAGCTATTGGGCGACAAACCCGCTCCAAACGTAAAAAAATTAGTTCCCAATTTAGGCAACAAAACGAAATACGTTCTTCATTATAAAAATTTACAGCTGTATTTACAACTCGGTTTGAAACTAACTAAAATTCATCGGGTTTTAGAATTTGACGAATCGCCGTGGATGAAGTCTTATATCGATTTAAATACCCAACTCAGAAAAAATGCAAAATCAGATTTTGAGAAAGACTTGTACAAACTTATGAATAATGCAGTCTTTGGGTAAAACGATGGAAAATGTACGAAATCACGTTAACGTGAATCTCATTAGATTAAACGATGAAAAAGACGAAAATCAAATCCGTAAATTAATCGCGAAACCCAATTTTGCCGAGCAGAAGATTTGTGATTTCGATTTAGTGGCTATTCACATGCACAAAACAAAACTCGTACTCAACCGCCCAGTATACGTCGGAATGAGTATATTGGAATTATCTAAAGCTTTCATGTACGATTTTTATTACAATCATTTAAAAAAGAAATACGACGATAAATGTAATCTACTTTACAGACAGCTTATTACTCGAGATTCAAACGAGAGACGTTTATAAAGACATGCCAGAAGGCAAAGATTTGTACGATTTTAGTAATTGTCCTAAAGATCATTTTTTGTATTAGGAAGAGAATAAAAAAGTGATCCGTAAATTAAAAGACGAGACATCTGGAACTCTTATTTCTGAATTTGTTGGACTAAGATCAAAAATGTACTCGATACTTTTATCGGATAAAGATGAACTAAAAAGGGCCAAGGGCGTTCAAAAACAAGTTTGAAAAAGAAAATTGCGTTTGAGGATTTCAAACAAGTTTTATTTTAAAATAAAATACTTCACCACCGAATGAAGTTTATTAGAAATAAGGGTATTAGATTATACACAACGAGCGTGAATAAAAAAAACACGTTAGATCCGTTAGATATAACGAGATATATTTATAAAAAAAACCGGAATACACACTTTAGCTTACTATCATTATACGTTAATGATGATGATGATGATGATGTAATTCTTCTCTCACAAAACTACGAGCGGGACCCAATTCTAAATAATACAATATGGGTTGATTTTGACCTTTCATAGAGGATTTAATATTATACATTTTTATAGATCATATCGGGTCGTTCGCGTGTCTTCTCGTATCATTTTCAAATTCACCGGGTGCATATACATATCTAACTAGAGCGTTTGAAGCGATTCTTTTTTCATTTTTAATAACCGGAGAGGCTGGATTCTGCTCGACAAGTTTCATTTTTATAGTATCTTTAGGTTTTAATTGATTGAGTCAGGTTTCTTTGTTGTTTAAAGCTTTTACGACCAGCGGTAATCTTTTTACTCACTCTTTATTTCTAGCATTCGTCACTATTTCTAGCGCGTATTGATGAGAAAACAATATTTCGGCTAAAGTTCTGTTGAATCGTTCTACTATACCTTGAGCTCTATGGTTACCGACCTCGCCTCTCTGTATTTTGACGTTGTTTTTACTCATTAAAACATTGACGCTCGACATAAATTCTTTTTCCTGATCGACTTTTAAAATTTTGGCCAAGTTAGCAAAGAACGTTTATAATTTTTTTCGAACGCGTTACCAACTTGCGCGGCGGTTTTATCGATTAACGGTTCGGCTTCTTTGTACCTGCTGGCTTCGTCGCTGATTGTTAACGCGTACTTGTAAACTTTTTTAGTGACTGTATCGTGAGGAAGAAACAATAAATCCGCTTGATGAATTTCGTTTGGTTTTCACGAATCGCGTTTGAGCTGGTCGGTCTGGGAATATATTTTGGGTACGGTAAATAAATCTGCCACAAGGCTTGCTTTTTTAACCACTGTCGAGTTGAACTTTTAGAAACTTTAGTTTCTTGAGCTAATTTTTCGATCGCTGAATGACCTTTTTGATATCCTTTCGGACAATAATAAGCGTTTTCGAGTTTTGTTCTCGTGCGCTTATCCATTTATTATTTTATAATTTATTTTATGTGGGAGAATTCATAATACTGCTTGGTAAAATTCCTTGTTGAACCAACCAATCTTGCGTCATTAGCGCCAACCCGACCGTAGTCGTTAGTTTTAGACCATCATGTACATCTAGCTTTCCCAAATCGGCTGGATTTATTTTAAACACTTTTTTTAGCAGCCATGCTGTAAAAAACGGTTATAATTCCTACGACTCATCCGTGATAAGCTGAATTAACGATTCCTTTCGTAACTATCATAGACATATTTTATAGTATAGACAATATATATATATATTTTTTAAAACGTCACAACCTCCTCTAACCCCCCAAAAAGTTTTGATTATAAACTCTCTTCTTTAAAAAAATCATGAGTCAGATACCCTACAACTCCCCATACCAAAGGTGACTAAGAAAGCCACTTTTTTTATCAGGATATTCATGATAATGTTTTATACTAGTTTTAGTTGATTCTATAACGGCTATGGCAGACATAGCTGTTAAAATTCCCATTGTACCGTAAAAAGCTAAATTAGCGATTTCGTTCGTATCTATCATAGATATATTTTATAGTATAGACAATATTTTTTTATTCCATTTCGAAAACATTATTTTAATTTTTTTTTCGATTGAATCAACTTTTGACGATTCTATTTTTATGGGTTTTGGTGGTGGTGGTAAATATAATATACAAAACCCGCTAAAACTATTACTCCGATGTACAGCGTGTTTGTATCATCGTTATTTTCTTAATTTTTTTACGGAAGATAAATATGCTATAACGTTTGTTTTAACAACTGCTTTCTTTTTAAAATGTTGTTTTTTCTTTTTATTAAGTTCCGCGAGTCTTTTACCAGCCGCCACTCTGTTTGGATTTATTTTTATTTTAGTCGGTGTTTTCGTCACTACCGACGTCTCTGCTTGCGTCTCTATCTGTGATTGCTTCTCCATCGTCTTCATAATTTAGACAAGATATTTTCTTTTTAAACGTTTTGCCGAAATTAGCGCTGCTGTGATCGGTGCCAAGTATATTCCATACTTGTAGTATATTTCACATAATCCGCTAGAAAGAGCGCTCGAAATGAGTGGGTCTTTTTCTAAATCTGTAATTAAATTTTCTTCGTCATCGATCGTAAACTGGTATCCCATCACATCGATAAAGTTTAAACTCGATCCTAGCGCTTTAGCGTATAGAGTTATAATCGACGAGCCTAACGAAGATATCATATCGCGACCTAATCTCGCTTCGTATCGTACGTATAATTTATCTTGATCTACTAAATTTAAAGCTTCAATTTCACTAATACTATACTCTTTACCAAAATATTTCTTCGAGTTTCCTCCAGCTACGACGGCTAACAAACGATCAATGCGTTGACTAGACGGTAAAACGATATTTTCAACGGGAGTTGCTGACTCTTCGTTTAAAATTTTCTCAACTTCTTGCATTATTATATATATTGCGAGAAATAATTTTTGTTAAAATTCGTTTTCGCTCCTCGTTAAAATTTGTTCTCAACTTGTTCCATTATTATATATATAATACTTGAAATATTTTTTTATTTAAAATTTGTTTTGCTGTTGTTAACGGTTTTATACGTGTCAATGTAATGAGCGCCTCACAAGCAGCCACTCTTAACAGCTCTCCAGGTTTTGTGCTAAGTAATTGTTTTGTAGCTACAAGTTTGTCTTCATTTTTATACTAGTGGATTTCTTATTAGACCTGGAATCTACTGGACGTTTTATGTGAGTATTTGTACATTTGTTTTCTTATAATAAGTGAAAAACTGTTGTTGTTTTTCTGATTGTGCAGTAAGATTTTACTGCATTTGTGCAGTCAACTCTGATTTAGATTATAACCTGTAGCTAGAGATTATAACCTGTAGCTTGACCACAAGCCTTTTACCAAGCCTTTTGTTTGGATCAACAACTTTGTGATCAGACAATTGAGGTCTACATCCTGTTTATTCTACTCCTGCTATCCAGACCATTGTGTCTCAATGACTCATCAGTAGATGGCTACAAGATGCAATCTACAGATTGTTCAACTAAAATCCGCCATCTTAAATTCTTGAGACGTCCTATATCATACTATGATAATTCATCTGCCACCTTTCACCTGGAACTCTTAATTTCTGGTGACATAAACCCAAACCCTGGACCTGAAACACTGATCAACACACCCACAAACACCACTCAGCTCCATAAAATTTCCTACAGCCGCAATGAACTACTCAATCTTCGCAATGCTCCATGTACTGATGTAGCTTTATCTTATTCAGCATTGAGTCAATTGAACTGTCTTGGAATACTTGCTAATCAACCCCAAACATACCGCCGCACACATAGAGGTAAAAAAGCTGGTCGCCGTAGAATGGACAGACTTACACAACTAGCACTCCAGCCTTACCAACCCCCAGCAGTGAACTCAACCACATCAACAAGCGACATTGGCATAACTTCAACTCCAAATGTTCACGATGAGTCTAAACTTCAGCTCTGTGTCTTGAATACTCAATCCATATGTAACAAATCGGATGAATTTGTTGACTTTGTACTTCAAAACAATTTGGATCTTGTTGCCATAACCGAGACATGGTTTAAACCTGATGATGATTTGCTACCCCGTGAGTGTACTCCTGCTGGCTACTCTCTCCATCATATCCCCAGACCAATAAAGACCGGTGGAGGGGTTGCACTACTCTTTAGGTCCAGTTTATCTGTCAGCATGAAAAGTGTTAACATTGACTACCTAACATTTGAATCTCTGCATGCTGAGGTAACGTGCAACTCTAGATCTGTTCGCCTTGTTAATATTTATCGACTGGAAAGGGATGTTGATGGTAAACATGTAAACTTTCCAGTTTTCTGCAGGAATTTGAAAAATTAATTGTCGATTATCTCTTACACCCACCTGACATTATTTTAACTGGCGATTTTAACATTCATATGGACATAATTTCAAACAATTATGCAAATCAGTTTAAAGATCTGCTCTCTGCTCATGGACTTATACAGCACATCACAGCATCCACTCATCGGTATGGTCACTGTCTTGACCTCATGATAACGCGTGAAAATACTTCACCTCTTATCACGAATATAACTATTCATCCTGGATTATCTGATCATTATGCAATCATGGTGAATTTGAACCTTAAAAAACCTCCCATACCTACCATTTCTGTAACTACTCGCCACTGGAAAAAAAGTAAATATTAAAGATTTATGTCATGATGTTGAATCTCAACTGGAAAATGTAAACCTTGAAGATGGTGAGCTGGATTCTTGTGTCAGTCTATTTGAATCTACTGTCCGTAACATCTTGGATTATCATGCTCCGCAAAAAACTCGAACTGTTAAACTACAATCTGAATCCCCCTGGTTCAATGATGATATCCGTGCTGCAAGGAAAATCCGCCGTCAACTTGAGCGAAGATGGCGTGACAATGGGAAACTTGGAGTACATCGGCAAGAATACTGTAACCAACGTGATATTGTGAAGAACATGATTAACCAGGCAAAAATAACTCACTACTCATCTCTTGTGAAAGATAGCTCTGCTGATCAGAAAAAACTCTTTAACATTGTTGAAAAGCTGCTTCATAAACCCAAAGCTCCAGTGAGAACCTGCTGATTCCTGCATTAAAACACTGGAGAAATGTATTCAAGAGATTCGAAGTTGGATGAGACAAAACTTCCTGAAATTGAACGATGAAAAAACAGAATTTGTTCTATTTGGATCACGTCAGCAATTGTCTAAGTTTCTCTTCCATTTATTACAATTGGTGACTCATAGATAACCCCTCATTACATGCACGTAATTTGGGTGTTATATTTGACTCGACAATGACTTTAAAACCACATATCTCCAACATTGTTCGCATATCATCATTTCATATCAGAAATATAAGCCGAATTAGGAAATACTTGAATAAAAGTGCTGCTGAACAAATTATACATGCGTTTGTCACATCACGGCTCGATAACGGGAATGCTCTCCTTTACGGTCTCCCGCAGAATAAAATATCTCGTCTTCATCACATACAAAACACAGCAGCTCGTGTTGTGACTTTGTCCAGAAAGTCATGCCATATCACGCCAATCTTGAAAGAACTGCACTGGCTTCCTGTTTCACAGAGAATTGTTTTTAAACTTATGCTAATTGTTCACAAATCTTTCAATAAAATTGCTCCAATTTATATTTCTGAACTGCTTAAAGTCTACACTTCATCACGCAATTTGCGCTCCAGCAACATGTCACTCCTAAAGGAGAAACTTCAAAACGGAACTGGGGTGATAGGTCATTTTCTGTCGCAGCTCCGAGACTCTGGAATCATCTTCCAACTAAACTCAAATCTTGTCATAGTATAACCAGATTTAAGTCGATGCTTAAAACTCATCTTATGTCACAACTCTTCAAAGATGATGTATATTTGTAATTGCATTGTAGGTACATGTATCTCGGTACATAATTTTGTTTTTCCCCTATGCTATCATTGTATATTGTTTGGATTCATGTTTTTTCTTTGTTTCCGCGCCTTGAGCGCCCAGCAGGGTGGATATGTGCGCGCTATAAATCTTTATTATTATTATTATTTTTGTTGTTGTGAAAGTGGAGTTATAAAACTCCATTTATTCAACTTCTTTCACCAAAATGTACATACATAAGTACAATATATACAATTAAAATTATATATATAAACAAGAATTTTATAATGAAAATAATGAAAAATAGCAATAATGAACAATAACTAATACAAATAATGAATAACTGAATAAAGCAACCAAAAGGTAACAAACAATAATAAATAAACAAATCAAAAATACAGATATACATAAATAATCTTCATACAAAAAGTACATATAAATATTTATATATAACTAACATCACATTTCATTACCAAATACGTCACTTACAATACTCATATATACATAATGAAAACAAATATATTCAAGACATTCGTTGATATTTTAGAAATGAGCAACAAAAATATACATTAGAAAAAACACAAAATAAATACACGTAATTTGTACGATAAGCTAACACAATCAATCAATTACACATTAATCATCAAAAAAATATATAATACTTACAAAATATATACACATGACATAACTAATACAGTATATCTCAACAAAATTCATTTTAGTAATCAAAATGAATTTGGTTTTGCTCATCTAAAGAGCATAGAACATTGTTTTTTGTGTAGTAAGTTTTAAATAATTTTTTATGAAGTCTGTTTTTTCCAAAACTAAAAAACGTTTCATATTCTGTTTAAACTGTGCAACAAGGTCCATATGCTTGTAATGTTTGTCAAAAATAATTTTACATCTAGAATTCCAAATTTCACGGAGCATTTTACAAACTATAATTCCTTGAACTGGCTTTAAATTAAGTCCCAGAATTCTGTTACAATCGTTAAGATAAAAAAACTTGTTTTTAGTGAGTTTTTTCAATAAATGTTCTATATAAATCCAAGCATTTAAAGTACGACTACAATAGATAAAAAGATGCTCGTGAGTTTCATTTTCAGTATTACAGAGCGGACACTGGACGTCATTAATTTTACCAATTTTGTGTAAAATATTCCTAGTCGGCAAAATGCGAAATCTAAGTTTGTACAACAAAATTCTTATCCTCGGAATCCATTAAGAAATTCTTCCATATATTATTCCATATCTTATCCCACTCTAAGTTACTACTGATATGAAGAATATTTTGCCACACATCTTGAACAGCAGGTTTAGTAAATTGCATTAAAACGAGATTTCTATAAATAAATTTAGCATTAGTATCGGTAATATTAATAGGACAATTGTTATTTACATCAGTAACAGTGAGCCAGTTAGATACCCGGTTAGGTGGCCCCTTTAGTTCGTCTTGGATTAAAGAATGATCAATGTGTTTATCAAGACGACTAATAATTTTCCGGCATTAATATTCAAAATATGACATTTACTGGCAACTTCCTGAAAGGCAATTAAACGATTATGACAAACGACATCTTTGACGTGAAAAAACCCATTCGACTTGAGCACAGGACTATTAAAAACAGTATCATCAGTCGTAACAACAATATTATCCCACAAAGGGATTTCTCTACACTCTAACAAACAAGAAAAATTACGTTCTAACGTGCCTCCAGCTTTGAGAAAGGCTAATAAAAGATCATTATAAAAGGTGGTAGTATTTTTATTTCGTTTTTTAACATTGGCAAAAATATACCATCCTAAGTTATTGCTAGTACGAGCTTTATTGATCCAATAATCAAAAAAGTATTTCCATTTCCCTTCAGTAGAAGGGTAGCGGGCTAACCACTGTAATTTTAAGCTACACAATTTACTATTGATGTCTATTAATCCCATTCCCCCTAGGGATTTCGGGCTAACAATGGTGTTTCTTTTAATTTTATCATTTTTACCGTTCCAAAAGAATTTCCAAACAATATTACTCATTTTTTTAATCAGAGCCTCGGGACAGGCAAGGACACTTCCCAGGTAGTTCAAACGTGCACCGACGAGACAATTAACAATAGTAACCTTACCGTTGTAGGTTAAATTACGTTTAGACCATCTGTCCAGGATACATTGAGTTTTATATATTCGGGGCCCCCAATTATCATCGGGCGTAACATCATTTCCTACAATAATACCTAGAATTTTCATTTTATCACACAAATTAAAATCACATGGCTTATCTTGTCTATTTTTCCAGTTACCCAGAAATAAAATTTTAGATTTAGCGTGATTAATTTTAGAACCGCTACCTTTACTATAATTATCCAGAATATTATTTATGACGCTAAATTCAATATTATTACTAATAAAAAGACTAGTGTCATCCGCATGTTGGATGAGACGTACATTACATTCTCCCTTGGGGGAAGCTATACCATTTAAATCACCTTTATTTCTTATTAAAGCTGCAAGACCTTCAGCACAAATAGAATACAACAGGGGGGACAGAGGGCAACCTTGTCTGATTCCCCTCTTCACCTGAATGGGTGAACCGATAAAATTGTTGATAATGATACGACTGTTGGGACGGCTATAAAGAAGTTTAATCCACTGAATGAGGGTAGGAGGGATATTCATTTTATACATAATGTTAAACATGTATTTCCAACTGATACGATCAAAGGCTTTTTCTTGATCGATGCTGACAAGAGCAGCATCCAAATTTTCTAAATTAACATAATCAATAACATCGCGCAATGGCATAAGATTATCATGGATTTTTCTTCCTGCAACCCCACAAGTTTGTTCTTCACCAACAAGGTTAGGCATGATACGTTTTAATCTGTTAGTAATCACTTTAGATAAGATTTTATAATCGACTGCTAATAAACTAATCGGGCGCCAGTTTTTTAAATCATGTCTGTCCCCTGACTTTTTGTAAATAAGCCTAATCAAAGCACAATTCATAGAATCGCATAAACGACCATTTCTAAAACAAACATTTAAAACTTGTAGAATGTCAGGACCAATAATATGCCAAAATGTTTGATAAAATTCAACGGTTAAACCGTCATAACCCGGGGACTTATTTTTATTCATCTCAAAGAGCGCAATTTTAATTTCTTCATCGGTGATATCATCTTCGAGATCGCTATAAATATCATCATAAATATCTTTGTTATTAATATTACTAACGATATCCATTAAATGAGAATCAGAAATTTCTTCAGATTTATAAAGATTGCTACAGAAACTATTAGCGCAATCTAACAAAGTATCCGCTTGATCAGCATAATTACCGTCGGGAGTAAGAAATTTATCGATTTTACCATTGTCAATTTGTTGTTTTTCTAAATTGAGAAAAAACTTGGAAGGTTTTTCACCTTCGTTTTTCATGACATTACGCACTCTGACTTGTGCTTTTTTCCAAATGTCAGTTTCATATTTTTTTATTTGAGTTTCAATAGTTTTATAGCATCAGAATCAGCATACTGGGGATTATTAATCAAAATATTATAACGTTTTTGACGATCTCTTTGATGTTGTTTTTCTTTCCAAGATTTCTCTTTGCCGTAATCTCTAATAATTTCTTTAATCCGATATTTACCACTTTCCCACCATTTGGCAAGAGAATCATAATTGTCTTTTTCTTTTCTCCAAAAATTCCAAAAGGATTCAATTCTAAAAAATCTTTAAGAAGGCTATTATTGCAAATCCATCTTCCTTGGCCATGGCAAATACTCGGGTCATTTAATTTCAGGCAAATTATACTATGGTCCGATAAACCACAATTGTTGACAGTAACGTCAACAACATTATTCAGAGCACTAGAAGAAATGAACAAATAATCGATTCTACTCGGTTGCTTAGTGGCTTTATGAAAATGAGTATAACCCTTATCATTGGGATAAACGGTATTCCAAACATCAAAGAGATCTTTCTCCTGAAGCACATTTCTGAGAATAATTTTACTAACATCTTTAACTCTATTATTATCGATATTACAATTAAAATCCCCTCCTATAACCCAATCGTTATCATCAATAAGATCCTCTAGATCATTAAAGAAGTGGGCTCTGGCGTAGGCCTCGTTAGGAGAATACACTGAAGCAATATTAAGATTAGTATTTTTCCATTTAATTTCTCCATTGATCCATCTACCCTCACTATCTTTATTAATGTTAATGACGTCTAAGCCGGATTTTTCATTGATCAATATGGCAACCCCCCTAGACTGAGAATTCCCATGACTAAAACAAATTTTACCTTTCCATTGTTTACTCCAAACAAGTTCATCGCTAGCCACACTATGGGTTTCTTGAACAAAAATTAAACTACACTTTCTACGTTGTAGATAATCAAAGAAAACATTGCGCTTGACTTCGTCTCTGAGACCATTAATATTGATAGAAGCAAATGATAAAAAGGCCATAAAGAGAAAAATGAGGATGTGAGACTTTAATATGGAAACGAACATGATAAATGAAGAAAACATACCTATAAACCTTGTATTTTGAAAAAAGATCACGTAGTCCTCCCTCTTCCTCTCCCTCGTTGGCTTGACTGGCTTGGTTGACTGGACTCGGTGAATTGGCTATTCTCCTTGGATGTTCCGCGTATCCATGACATACGTTTCTTTCGAAAAAGCTGTTTTCCCCCTCTCATATATGTTACGTATTCTCCATCAGAATTATCTTCGTCTTCGGAGTTTTGGGTAAGTGTCGGGTTTGCTTTAGGATCTGGTGTTATGATCGCTTGAGGATCTGGTGTCGAGATCGCTCGAGGATCTGGTGTCGGGATCGCTCTAGGATCTGGTGTCGGGATCGCTCGAGGGTCTGGTGTCGGGTTTGCTTGAGGGTCTGATGTCGATTTTGCTTCAGGATCTGGTTTTGGTTTCGCTTTCGGGTCATCTATCGGGTTCTTTGTAGGCTCTGGTGTCGGGATTTCTGCGTTTCGGGTCTCCTCGGTAGTTGTGTTCTGGCCGTCGAGAGCTTCCATCTCTTCGGAGTCGATGTCTTCACGAGCTTGTTTGATGGTTCCTTCAGCTCCGCTGTCTAGTTTTCTCTTCCTGGTTGATTCCTTTACGGCTTCATCCCAGAAACCAATGGGTTTGGATTTTTTAGTAGGACCAACTGCATCTTTGAAGGACTTTTTGGAAGTAGTGTTGTTTTTTGGCCGGGGCTGTTTGTCTGATTGGCTGTCTTCATGGGTGGGAACTTCTTCGTGATCGTCTTGTGTGCTTTTTTCCCCGTGTTCTATCACTTCAGCTATGTAATATTGCGGTTCCATGGTGTCTTGGGTGTCTTCAATTTCTTTTCTATCCCTAATGTTGTCTTCTGTTTGGGTCATTGGCTCGTGGTCATCTTCGTCTTGTCTCTCGTGCCATACGGCTCGGTGGTTGTAACTACCGCAGACGAAACATTTATTTCGCGAAGGACATTCTCGTGCCAGGTGGTCGGTCGACTCGCAAATTTTACAGGTCTTGACTTGGCCTCTATATCTCACTGGTAGGGCGAAGCCGCTATACTTGAGGTAGCTAGGTATGGGCATCTTCAGGTTTTTGATTAGACAACTTCTTACTCCCGTTTCGATGTTGTCGTCGAAATCATGACGTTGTCTTCGCAGGTTAGCCACAGTGCCGTAGTGCGTCAATAGGCTGATTACTGCTTGGTCAGGAATCTCGTATGGGGCCTTGATGTACGCCACTACTGAGTCCCTGACACTGGCTCTTTCACATTGGATTAGGACGTTATGTAATAGGATGCCTTGTTCTGCGATGTGGACACAATCGTCTTTATTGTCAAAGGTCACATTATACCATTTGTTATCCAGCTCCGCTATACAGACCATCTCGTCTTCATCACATACAAAACACAGCAGCTCGTGTTGTGACTTTGTCCAGAAAGTCATGCCATATCACGCCAATCTTGAAAGAACTGCACTGGCTTCCTGTTTCACAAATCTTTCAATAACATTGCGCCAATTTATATTTCTGAACTGTTTAAAGTCTACACTTCATCACGCAATTTGCGCTCCAGCAACATGTCACTCCTAAAGGAGCAACTTCAAAACGGAACTGGGGTGATTGGTCATTTTCTGTCGCAGCTCCGAGACTCTGGAATCATCTTCCAACTAAACTCAAATCTTGTCATAGTATAACCAGATTTAAGTCGATGCTTAAAGCTCATCTTATGTCACAACTCTTCAAAGATGATGTATATTTGTAATTGCATTGTAGGTACATGTATCTCGGTACATAATTTTATGTTTTTCCCCTATGCTATCATTGTATATTGTTTGGATTCATGTTTTTTCTTTGTTTCCGCGCCTTGAGCGCCCAGCAAGGTGGATATGTGCGCGCTATTATTATTATTATTATTATTATTATTATTATTATTATTTTTTTTTTTTTTTAATTCCTTTGGAGTCATACAACTCCATTTATTATTAATTCTTCGCACAATTACAATTTAAAGACAAGCAAACTACAAACATTAATATACAAAATATACAGAAAATACAAAAGTGTACCCATCATCAATATAAGTACATAAGCATCCTTCTTGTACCATCATCATTAGAACGTTAAGATAATTTCATCATTTACAATTTTACAAAAAGCACTGTTTTTACCATACAATTGAAAGAAAACATTTGAGGAAAGCCTTTTTTTCTCAAGAATTAAAGTATTTTTTAAGGACCTTCTATACAAGTTTAAGAGGTCCAAACCTTTTATCGGATCTTTGTTATCAAGGTTGTGGCATCTGGTCACCCAAATAGTGTTATGTAATTTAGCTGTTATGAATAAAGCCATCTCAGACATTTGTTTCCCGTATCCCAGAATTCTGTTACTGTCATTAAGGTATAAAAGTTTGTTCCCAGTATAAATTCTAAGTATATTTTCAACACAGAGCCAAGAATCAAGAGTTTTAATGCAGTAAATGAATAAATGTTCCAGGGTTTCTATTTCTGTTTTACAGAGACCACACTTTAAATCAGGAGTCTTATCCATTTTATGTAACATATCATTTGTGGGAAGTATTCTGTGTCTCAAACGAAACCAAAGATCTCTATCTTTGTGGTCCATACTTTTGCTATTTGCTTTCAACCAAATTTCGTCCCAGTCTAATGGGGTGCTAATATTTAGTTTAAAATTCCATTTTGATTCAGAGGTAGGTGGAATAAAATTTCTAACAATCATATTCTTGTAAGCCATTTTACATTGAATTTTAGATACAAGAACATAGTTTTCTTCAATTCCATTCTTATTAACTGACAAATAATTACAAAAATGATTAGCTGGACCCGCCCTAGTCTCTTTAAAAAATTTAGGATTAATATGTTTACTTAAGTTACCCATAATTTTACCCGCATTAATAGTTTTTATTTTACATTTTAAGGCTAATTCTCTGAAGTGAATTAACGTATTATTTACAGTAACTTGTCCAAGTACCATAATCCCTGCTGGTTTAAGAATTTTTGAATCAAATGTTTTTTTGCCATTAGTAATAACAGAATTGTTCCACAACGGCATATCCATGACTTCATTAATACAACTGGGCTCAAATTGAATATGGCCGCCTAATTTAACATAAGAGTCAATCACGTCTTTATAAAAGGTAGGAATATTTGGACTAATCTTTTTGGGGTTGTTAAAAGTATACCAACCAAGGTTGTCGCGGCCACTAGCCTTGTTAATCCAGAATTCAAATAAAATTTTCCATTTTCCATTTAGCTGAGTGAACTTACTTAACCATTGTAATTTAAGGGCCATTAATTTATATGTGATATTAATTACACCAGTACCACCTTTTTTACCAGGCCCACAAATCGTTTCTCTTTTAATTTTGTGTGGTTTTCCGAGCCAGTAAAAATTCCAAATGATATCGTTAAGTTTTTTTCTCAAGTGTTCTGGGCATGATATTACCGAGCCATAATATGATAACATACTTCCAACTAAAGAATTTACAACAATGGCACGGCCTTTCATTGTTAAGGATCTTCCTTTCCATCTATTAAGCACATTTTTGATTTTATTAAACCTCCCAACCCAATTTTCTTCAGGATCAACCTCGTTTCCAAAGAATACACCCAACATTTTCAATTTGTGTCTAGACCAAATAAAATTACCCGGGTTATCAACCTTATTTTTCCACATCCCTAACCAGAGCCCTTGAGTTTTACTTTTATTAATTTTGGATCCTGACCCTTCACTGTAAGTGTATACAATTTTATTTAGTTCATGAAAATCATTAGGATCGGTGATAAACATACTAATGTCATCCGCATGTTGGATGATCTTAACAGATGCATTATGCATCGGCAATTGAACACCTTTAATACAATTATTGTTACGTATAAGGTTAGCTAAACCTTCAGCACATATTGTGTACAATGATGGAGAAAGTGGACATCCTTGACGAATCCCTCTGGTGATCTTAATGGGCTCCGTAAAAAAATTGTTTATGTTAACCGTCGCTAAAGGATTACTATACAACATTTTGATCCAATCGATAAAATTGGCAGGGATCCCCATCCTCTCCATCATTGCATACATATATCTCCATTCTATTCTGTCGAAAGCCTTTTCCTGATCGATATTTACAATAGCAGCTTTACCGTTATTTAAATTAATATAATCAATGGTGTCTCTAATAGTCATTAAACTCATTTGGATATTCCTTCCTTTAACTCCGCATGTTTGTTGTTCTTTAATTAAAAGAGGCATAATTTTACTCAAACGCTTATTCAGGGCTTTAGCAATAATTTTATAATCAACATTTAGAACACTTATGGGCCTCCAATTTCTGAGATTCTCTCTTTCACCTTTGTTTTTAAAAATGGGTCTCACTAAAGCTAAATTCATGGAGCGGGGCAACCGCATATTAGTTTTACAATAATTAACCACATCCATAAAATCATTATTAAAAATATACCAATATTTCAAATAAAATTCAACCGTGAGGCCATCCATTCCAGGAGCTTTATCTCGTGCCATTTCTTTAAGCGCACCAAAAAATTCGTTCATACTGAGATCATTTTCCATGTCTATAGCCTTTTCATTTCCTAATTCCATTGGGTCAACCTCATTAAGAATTGTTGTCATATGAAAATTGTTAGTTTGATTAGATGTGAACAATTCACTGTAGAAGTTATGCGCATGCTTCAACATGGATGAAGGTTTGTTAAAAATATCGCCCTGGTCATTTTGAAGAAAGCTTATGGCATTATTCTGGTGTTGTTTGGCTGCTGAAAAAAAATATTTGCTGGGTTTTTCCCCTTCCACTTTTTGTTTGGTATGAAGCCATAACTTAGCCTTCTCCCATTCTTGGTACTCATACCATTTAAGTTGGCTTTCAATGTCGTTTAATTCATTTTTATTATCCAAAGTAGGATTGTTACAAAGAAAATCATACCGTTCTTGAATCTGGCGCTTAACTTTATTGATTTTGTATGTTTTAGTAATGTCATAGTCTTTAATTATTTCTTTAAGTCTGTTCTTTCCAATATCCCACCACTGCGCGATATTGTCATAATCATTTTTGTTTGTTTGCCAAAAAAGCCAAAACCACTCAATTCTTGTTTTACAGTTATCTTCAGACATAATTTCTTTTCTACAAACCCACCTACCTGGCCCTGTTTGAATGGAATGATTTTCAAGGCGCATAATAAGTGCTTTATGATCTGAAAGGAAAGTGGATTCAGCAGATATTTCTTTGATTTTGCATCTCAAATTCTCAGAGGCCAAGATGTAATCTATGCGACTGGTTTGTCTTAAGGCTTTATGATAAAATGTGTGTCTCGGCTCAGGGTAAAACGTTTTTTCCACATCAAAAAGATCATTAGCTTCAATAAAATTATGAAATATTTTGGCACTTTGGTCTTGCTTGTCATGATCGCTATGGCAATTAAAATCACCGGTTATAATGTAATTATCCGTGTGTTTACAATTAGTTGTTACAAAAAATTCAAAATCTTTAACCCTAACGATCCCCATCCAGCCAAACTCCAACACCAGGGATTGTTGGAGTTTGATGGGTTGAGTACTGTGTACTTCTGATATGGCATGTGTAAAGTGTTGGAATATGGCTGGATGAGTACTGTATGTGTGCAGTAACAGTGTTGGATTTTGATTGAGTGAGGACGGTGGTTCTACTAGCATGCAACATTGTTAGACTTTGAGTGGAGAGAGTGTGTGTATGCAACCTGCTGTAATAAACAACTGATGATAAAGGCAAATATTGTACTTAGGTATGCTTGGCATTGTGTCTAACATCATACAACTAGAACCTACCATTTATTCTATAGGGTGTTTTAGTTTTTGTATAGTTAAGTTTTTTTTAGCATGAAAACAATTGTTGGATTATGATGGGTTGAGTACTGTGTGACTCCAGTGGTGTTCAAACTTTACTTTGGGCCATGTGTCCCCACTCAATCAAAATCCAACAGCTAAGGGCCTGTTGGAGTTTGACGGGTTGAGTACTGTTATAGCAAGTGGACTGTTGGAGTTTGATGGGTTGAGTACTGTAAACCAGCAACAGTCAACCATGGTGTTGGGATTTGATAGGTTGAGGAAAGTTTCTAGTAAAAATGCTTAGGGAGTTAGGGTTAAGGAAGATTTTCCTTTCGGTAAGTATGTTAGGTGCATAGACGGAAAACACAGTAATATTGTTTTCTTTCATCTGTATTTCAGCTTTAACCCATCTCCCTTTATTGTCCCTTTGATGATTAACAATATCAAATCCGCTTTTGAAGGAAGTTAAAAGAGCAACCCCTCTGCTATTACTTTCCCCATGGCTAAAGATAATATTACCCCCCCATTGCTTGCGCCAAATATTTTCATCAGATTGTACACTGTGAGTTTCCTGCAGACAGACAATGGATATTTTATGATAATTAAAGATAATTAAAAACCATATCTCTTTTCTGGTCATTTCTGAGACCGTTAACATTTAAAGTTGCAATGGTTACAGCCATCAAAAATATGTTTAAAATTAAAATATACATCGAATGACAAAAGGGTAACAATAACCATATTAGGGTCTCTATTCAGTACTTGTACCTCTCCTTCCACGTCCTCTTCCTTTGGTATACGGTGTGGATCTCTGTGGTTGAGATGATACGCCACTTCCTCTTTTTTTCCTGTACCTTGGTACACCTTTCCGGGTATATAGGGTATACCCGTCGTCTATTGGAGTTTCTTCTGCATCTTCGTCTTCCATCTGGTATTCGTCGACTCTTGGTGATTCCTTTAACCTTGATTGTGCTACTTCAGATTTCTCTGCAACCATACTTGCCCATGTTTTTGTTTGTTTGTTTGGTTCTTTATCAGATTGTTGTCCTTGGTCTGTCAATGCGTCGCTCTTTTTCGTTTTCATTCTGTGATCTTCCTGAGTGGAATTCTTTGAAGTATTGCTCTTAGGAATGACGGTTTCTTTCCTTTTGTCTGCGCTCCTTTCCTGTGGGGTTTTCTCATTCATTACTAGATTCATCGGCTGCTGTGGACGAGATGATTGGATGCCTGGTGAAATTTTACTGTCTTTCTGTTGTTTAGTAGTGTCTCTTTTCTTGACATTATCTTTTGGGGGTTTTCCTTGATCCGGCTTAATCTCTCTTGCGATTGGCGTTTCGTCCAAATCGTCATAATCTGAAACGTCGTTTTTGTCGCAATCTATGCGGGCTTCCTGATCATTGTTCTCTTGATCGTCGGACTCATGGTCATCAAACTCATGACCGTCAGAGTCATGACCGTCAGAGTCATGACCGTCAGAGTCACGACCGCCCGAGTCACGACCGCCCGAGTCACGACCGCCCGAGTCACGACCGCCCGAGTCACGACCGTCCGAGTCATGACCGTCGGCCTCAATGTCCGAAACAATTTCGTCCCGCTTATCTTCTTGTTCCCTGTGTTCTTCTGCTCTATGGTCTCGACTGCCGCAAATGAAGCATCGACCTCTCAATTCACAATTTCTAGCGAAGTGTCCCGTTTGGTGACAAATTTTACAAGTTTTGGGTTGCCCCTTATACTTGATAGGGAGAGAGAAACCGCCAACTTTGATGTAACTTGGGATGGATTTCTTTAAGTTCTTTATTAGTAGGCTTCTTACCCCTGTTTCTATTGCTGTGTTGAAGTCGTGTACTTGGCGCTGTATGTTGACGACTGTACCAAAGGCCGATAGAACGGTGATGACTGTCTGGTCGCTCATCTCGTATGGGACTTTGGCGTAGACTACTACCGAGTCATGTACATTTGCTCTTTCACATGGAATCAGCAGACCGTGTAAAGGTAGCCCTCTCTGGGCTATCACCTCACTCTGCTTTTCATTATCAAAGGTCACATTGTACCATCCATTGTCCAAAGACGCGATGCATTTAATGCTATCGCCTTGTACTATATTCAGCTCTTTTCTAATGGCTTTGTCGATATCGCGTGATGTGAGTTCCTCCAGTTGTCGGGCATTGAAGCGAATCGTGTTCGGCCTCCGCAATGTCTGGTTGTTCATGGCGGCCCTGTACGAGAGCATGGTGCCAAACAAGATGGCGTCAGGCTAATTTAGCCCAAAAGGCAAGTTTAAGAAAGGCCTGAAAATGGCCTATCTTACAGTTAAAAAAAACTCTAGAAAAGGTTTTTACGGATAGCTTTTCTACCAGAAAGAACGTCTGCTCGCTTTAAAAGGAGGAAACAACCGATAAGTAGCAAAACAAAAACCAAGAAACGGGAGCCGAGGTGACACACGTCTTTGCTACTCGGAAGCTATTATTATTATTATTATTATTATTATTATTATTATTATTATTATTATTATTATTATTATTATTATTATTATTATTATTATTATTATTATTATTATTATTATTATTATTATTATTATTATTATTATTATTATTATTATTATTATTATTATTATTATTATTATTATTATTATTATTATTATTATTATTATTATTATTATTATTATTATTATTATTATTATTATTATTATTATTATTATTATTATTATTATTATTATTATTATTATTATTATTATTATTATTATTATTATTATTATTATTATTATTATTATTATTATTATTATTATTATTATTATTATTATTATTATTATTATTATTATTATTATTATTATTATTATTATTATTATTATTATTATTATTATTATTATTATTATTATTATTATTATTATTATTATTATTATTATTATTATTATTATTATTATTATTATTATTATTATTATTATTATTATTATTATTATTATTATTATTATTATTATTATTATTATTATTATTATTATTATTATTATTATTATTATTATTATTATTATTATTATTATTATTATTATTATTATTATTATTATTATTATTATTATTATTATTATTATTATTATTATTATTATTATTATTATTATTATTATTATTATTATTATTATTATTATTATTATTATATTATTATTATTATTATTTATTTTTTTAAATTTTTTTTTCCCAATCCATTGGAGTCATACAACTCCTTTTATTTCATTTTGTCTTTCCATACAATACAAAAAAATATGACTACCATTTACTACCAAAAAATTAATCGTCACATTAAAATTCAATAAACTAAAATAAAGGATAATCACTATAATTTAGCAATTTATATGCATACAATCTCTCTTGAAACAATACCATTGTCTTTCCATTAAGTATGCAAACAAATTCACATTTATGTACAATATTTACATATTATTATATTACGTACACCGTATGTCTTCAAGTTGAGAAATGTTTCCTTTTCAAATTGATATCTCTATATTTCCATCTATGACCTTTACACATAGAACTCGTTTTTAGAAAGTCTACCCTTCTCTTATTCGAGCATATTTTTAATGCTCTTTCTGTAAATAAACTCTAAGTCTTCGCATTTTATTTGTTCTTTTACACCTAAGTTATAACACCTGGTTACCCATATAATTTTGTGTAGTTTCGCAATTAATAATAAAGCGACATCTGTCACATTTTCTCCATAGCCCAGGATTCGGTTGCTATCATTCATATAGAAATGCTTATTACCACTGTAAATCCACGATGACCAAGTTTTGTTACAATAAATAAAGAGATGTTCCATAGTTTCAATTTCTGTTTTGCAAAGTCCACATTTGTTGTCTACCTTTTTCATTTTGAACAACTTATCTTTTGTGGGTAATATCCTGTTTCTTAGTCGAAACCATAAATCTTTATCACTGTGTTCTAAAATTCTATTGCAAGCTTTCTGCCAAATTTCGTCCCAATTTAGGTTTCTACTTATTTTCAATTTAATTTGCCACTTCATTTCAGCTTGTGGTGGTATAAAAGCAGTACTTATTACACTGCAATATACATTTTTAACCGAGACCTTGGATATGAGCCATTGAGTTCCTTCTAAGTTAATATACAGAGAGTTACACAAATGATTAGCGGGTCCTTCTCTATTTTCCTTCACAAATTTTTCAATTATTCCTTTTCTTAGCCGTGCTAATATTCTTCCCGCGTTTATTTTTCTAATATTACACCTCTTCGATAGCTCCTTAAAGCTACAGTCCCACCACCCCGTTAGCGAGCCCGTTACATGCCGGCAGAGCAAATATTTGTTGCCGGCCTGGTCAACGTGTATCAGCGCAGGACCACCGTCTAGCTGCGGCTCTTAACGCAGGTCAACGTAGGTCGCCGCCATGTAACGCCACATGCCGGCAACCGTCCCCGAAATTATAAAAATGTTTTATAATTGCGGGGGTGAACGGCGAACTTTTGCTTGCCGCCTATTAACGCCTATTAACGCAGGTCTGCCCCCATCTAGCGAGGGTCTGCCGTTATCGTGCGAGGGTCCACCGCCTTCCAGCGTGTTGTTGCCGCCTTGTTGCGTGGTATGGCGCGAAACTCGAAAGAGACGGCATCAGGGAGGCATTACTGCGCTATGGGACGGCAGACAGACGCTATGTGAAGGCAGACCTGCTGAGGGACGCCACACCACGCCATCTAGCGGGGCTGTTCCGTAGGTCTGCCGCCCCCTAACGAGGGTATGTCGCCCTCTAGCGTAGGTCTGCCGGCCTCTAACGCGCGTGCGCGGGCTGTTAGCGCCTGTTTGCCTCCCTCTGCGCAGTGCCAACGCCAATTAGCGTCTCTCTGCCGCCCGCTAGCGTGGGTCTGCCTCCCTCTAACGTGCTTGTAAGTCGGCTGTATACCGTATGCATGCCGTGTATGTGGGACTGCAATGACAAATCAGGGCGTTAAGAGACGTTAATAGACGTTAACAGACGCTACACCACGGTCATTTTATTTCTTGATGCCGGCATCTAATGCCTCTCTGCGGCATATTAGCGGGGTGGTGGGACTGTAGCTTAAAGGAAATGAAATGTTGGTCTTTAACAACATGTCTTAAGTTAATTATTCCATATTTCTTTAATTTTTTTAAGTCTAATAACGTTCCGCCTCCCGTAATCACAGAGTTATTCCATAAGGGTGTACCATATGCTTCATTTATACAACTAAAGTCAAATTGTACACTGCCACTTGATTTTATAAAGGCATTAATGACGTCTCTATAAAACGACGGTGTTTCCGGACTAATCCGTTTATAATTGTTCAAAATAAACCAGCCAAGTTTGTCGTCTCCACTTGCCCTACCAATCCAATAGTCAAATAAGTTTTTCCAAATTCCCCCCTTTTGGGTATATTTTCTAAGCCATTGCAGTTTTAAGGCCCTCAGTTTAAACTCTACATTAATAAGTCCCGTCCCATCTTTTGTGTTTGGTCCCCTTATTGTATCCCTTTTCATCTTGTCCGGTCCCCCCGACCAATAAAATTCCCAAATTACATCGTTTAATTTCTTGATCAGGTGATCTGGACACGAGATCACAGAACCAAAATAAGCCAAACTGCTATCCACAAGACAATGAACTACCACCGATTTAGCCTTCATTGTCAAGGAGCTTCCTTTCCATCTATTCAGTAATTTTTTTGCTTTGTGAATTCTTTCATCCCAATTTTCTTCTGGCTTAACTTCGTTTCCAAAATAAATGCCCAATACTTTCAATTTATGGTTCGTCCATTCGAAATTTCCTGGTTTCTCTTCCCTATTTTTCCATTTTCCCAACCACAATCCTCGGGTTTTTTTGGGCATTAATTTTAGAACCAGATCCTTCACTGTATGTGTAAAAAATATATTCCAAATTTTCAAAATCTGAATCCTGTGTGATAAATATGCTCATATCATCAGCGTGTTGTATTATTTTAACAATGTCTTGTTTCGGCAGCTCCAGACCTTTTATTAGTTTATTATTTCTAATCATATTGGCGAGTCCTTCCGCGCAGATGGCATACAACGATGGAGACATTGGGCACCCTTGTCTTATTCCTCTTGTGACTCGTATGGGCTCAGTAAAGTAATTGTTGACATTAATTGTGGATAACGGGGTTGCTGTAAATAGTCTTAATCCATTCTATTAGACCTCCTGGGACTCCCATTGCCTCCATTGTTGCGTACATGTACCTCCATTCAATTCGATCAAATGCCTTTTCCTGATCAATGTTTATTATTGCTGCTGCTTTGTTATTTAAATTAACGTAATCTATGGCATCCCTTGCCACCATTAAATTGTCATGTATATTTCTACCTTTGACCCCGCAAGTTTGATTCTCATTGATCAAGTAAGGCATAAGTTTACATAGACGATTTGTAAGACATTTTGTTATAATTTTATAATCTACATTAAGAAGGCTTATTGGTCGCCAATTTTGTAAATTTTCCCTCTGTCCTTTGTTCTTATATATAATTCTAACGAGTGCTGTGTTCATTGAATTTGGAAGTCTCTTTTTTAATTTACAATAATTTACCAATTCTATAAAATCGTTTTTAATTACTTCCCAAAAGCTTACATAAAACTCTACGGTTAGTCCGTCTAAGCCCGGAGCTTTATCTCTATTCATTTCAAGGAGTGCTTCGTGCAATTCATTCACCCCAATTTCCTTTTCAATGTTTGTAACCATTTCCTCTTCAAACTGAATTGGTTTAAAATTTCGCAAAATCTTTTGCATATGATGGTTGTTTGTTTTGTCAGAAGAGAAAAGCTCCGTATAATACCATTGAACATGTTTCATAATTGATGTCGTATTGTCTAAGAAATCTCCTTTTTCATTTGTTAAAATATTTATATAGTTAAATTGTCGCTGTTGTTTAACTGCTTCAAAGAAGTATTTGGAAGGTTTTTCACCGTGTATTTGTTTATTTGTATGGAGTTGGAGTTTTGTTTTTTCCCATTCTTTTTCTTCAAATGCTTTTAATTTTTTTTCAATATCGTCCAGTTCGGGCTTATTTGTAATATCAGGATTACTGACAAGAAATTCGTATTTTTGATCTAGATGATACTTTTCCTTCCTACGTTCAAAATATTTTGCCTTCTCCCCTGCTTTCATAATTTCTTTAAGTCGATTCTTTCCAAGATCCCACCACTCCATAATATCTTTGTACTTAGTTTGTTGTGTTTTCCAAAAATTCCAAAACCACTGTATTTTTTGTTTACAAATTTCATCTGTCAGCAGGTCTTTTCCACATATCCACCTTCCAGGTCCTTTTTTTATTAGAAAATTTTCAATTCGAACAATAATTGTATTATGATCGGATAAGCTGGTTGGTTCAACTGATATTTGTTTTATTTTTGGTGCAATGTTTTCGGATGCCAGAATGTAATCAATTCGACTTTTTTTCCTTAGGCCTTTATGATAAAAAGTACTTTGTGTAGTTTCATGGAAGGTTTTCCCTAGATCAATTAAGCCGTATGACTGTATAAAATTAAGTAAAACATTTCTACTGCTGTCACGTATTTCTGTATTGTCAATTTGACAGTTTAGATCACCGGCTATAATACAATTATCATTTAATTGATTTTTATGAAATACATTTTCAATTTCTTTAAAGAAGAGGCTTCTTTCGACAATCAAGTTTGGCGCATACACTGAGAAGAGAGAAATTGGGTTTTCATGAATATGGATGTCCCCTTTGACCCACCTTCCATTTTTATCACCCTGATAGTTAGTTAATGATATACCACTTTTGTTCGACGTTAATAGTGCCACACCTCGACTATTTGTCGTGCCGTGGCTAAAATAAACGTCCCCTCCCCATTGTTGTCGCCAAACCATCTCGTCAGCCTCTACACTGTGGGTCTCCTGAAGGCATATCACAGCAATTTTCTTTCTTGCTAGGTAATTAAACAGTAAATCTCTTTTATGATAGTCTCTCAAACCGTTAACATTAAGTGAGGCTATTGCGCATGCCATCAGGAGAATCACACTGAGGTAAAACATTATACGTTGGTGGAGTTTAATATTTACAAACAATTAATTAAATATCCTCGCGTCTTCCTCTTCCTCTTCCTTTTGTTGTGTTCGGCGGTTTAGCAGGATATGGGTTTCTTCTCGACTGGGCCATAGCCCCTGCCCCTCTTTTCTTTCTAAAACGCTGTACCCCATGTCTGTTATAGGGAACCAAATCTTCATAGTCTTCTTCGTTTCTCGGTTCTTCTTGTCTTGGCGTATATTCGTCTTCTGATATCATTTCTTCTTCTTCTTCTTCTTCTTCCGAGACTCCTTCTCCCGGGGTGTATTCGTCGCTCTCTTCCCAATTGTTCCTGGTTTCTATTTTTCTCTTGCGTGCGCACAGAGTATCGTCATCCACGCATTCCTGATGCTTCGAAATTTTTCCATTTCTATTTTCTGTTTGTTCATCTGCTGGCTTCGTCGCGTTCTGATTTGTTTGTTTTTCAGCCGATTGCTTCCCTGCTGGTTTGTTGATCGGCGTTTCTGTTGGGTGTTCTTTCTGTTGGTTTACAGCCATATCCGTTTTCTGCTTGTCTGTTGGTTGTTTAGAGTACTTCTTTCCAGTTTTCCTCGTCTTTTCTTCGGTTCTCTTTGTCTTTTCTTCACCCTCTCTTTGTTTGGTTTCCTTCTCCTTCTGCTGCTGATCTGTCATTTCTGCCCATGACATTTTGATGGTGTTTTCTTTCTTTTGTGATATCTTCCCTTGGTTCTCTTTTTGTTTTTTCGCCTGTTGTTCTTTGTTCTGTCCATTCGGCTGTTTTGCTTCTTTGTTCTTTAGTGTCTCCTCTTTGTTAATATCTTGTTTGTTGTGCGATTGTTGTGCTATCTCCATACTATCCGATGCGTCGCTTTCGTTTTCGTGGTCATTTTGGTTTTCATTGTCTTCGTGTAGTATTAAAATTGGGGTTGGTTGTTCTCCTTCTTCCTCTATATCGTCCCCCTCTTCATCTCTGCTCTCGCTGTCATCGTTGTGGTCTCTGGCCCTGTGGGCGCGGCTTCCACAGATAAAACATCTCCCTCTGAGATCGAAGTTCGGCGCTATATGATTGGAGCTTTGGCAAATGCGACACGTCTTCTGTTGTCCTCTGTGGTTAACGGGTATATTGAAAGCTCCGATTTTAATAAAGCTGGGAATGGGTTTTTTAATGTCTTTTATGAGAAGGCTTCTTACTCCATTTTCTACTTCTTTGTCGAAGGTGTGGTATTGTCTACGCACGTTTTCAACCGTTCCGTATTGCATGAGCGCGTTTACCACCACGTTATCGCTCATTTCATATGGTACCTTTGCATAAACCACAGTAGAATTCATTATGTTGGCTCTTTCACGCTCCATTCATTGTTATGCCCTTTGTAGCTATTAATTCGCATTCTCTTTCATCCGTAAATGTTACGTTATACCAGCCTCTGTTCAATTGGGATATGCACTTTGTTTTCTTCAAAGAATGGAGTTGCTTTCCTATGGCGTTGTATACTTCCTCGGGCTCAATTTCTATATCCCTTGCGTAGAATCGAACCGTGTTTAGGCGCTGAAGGCCCAGGTGTGCTTGGGTATGACTACCCATTTTTCTACGGCTGCCGTGGATGTCAAAATCCACCCTGCAAGCCCTTCTGTTCGTCTTAAATTATTGTTTGGTCAAGGATATACTTAAACACTTCTTACCTCGAATAAGGTTGAATTTTGGTTGACGATTTTCCTCTCTAAAGTGATGAAAAACTACGTTTTTCCGGACCGTTTTCGTTTTCGTTATTATTATTATTATTATTATTATTATTATTATTATTATTATTATTATTAATTATTAATTATTTTTATTAATATTATTAATATTATTAATATTATTAATATTATTAATATTTTATTATATTATTATATTATTATATTATTATATTATTATATTATTACATTATTATATTATTATTATTATTATTAATATTAATATTAATATTAATATTAATATTAATATTATTAATATTATTATTATTAATATTAATATTAATATTATTATTATTATTAATATTAATATTAATGTGTGTGTGTGTGTGTGTAATGTGTGTGTGTGTGTGTGTGTGTGTGTGTGTGTGTGTGTAATGTGTAATATGTAATAATAATATTAATAATATGTATGTGTGTGTGTAATATTAATAATGTGTGTGTGTGTGTGGTGTGTGTGTGTGTGTGTGTGTGTGTGTGTGTGTGTGTGTGTGTGTGTGTGTGTGTGTGTGTGTGTGTTAATTATTATAATATTAATAATAATATTAATAATATTAATATTATTAATAATTATATTATTAATATTAATATTATATTAATATTTATATTAATAATAATATTAACATAATAATTAACATTAATATTAATATTAATAATATTAATATTATTAATAATATAATTAATATTAATATTAATAATAATATTATTAATAATATTATTAATAATATTAATTAATATTAATAATATTAATATTAATATTATATTAATATTAATATTAATATTATTATTCTTCTTCTTATTCTTATTCTTATTCTTATTCTTATTATTATTCTTATTCTTATTCTTATTCTTATTCTTATTCTTATTCTTATTCTTATTCTTATTCTTATTCTTATTCTTATTCTTATTCTTATTCTTATTCTTATTCTTATTCTTATTCTTATTCTTATTCTTATTCTTATTCTTATTCTTATTCTTATTGTTATTCTTATTGTTATTCTTATTGTTATTGTTATTGTTATTCTTATTGTTATTCTTATTGTTATTCTTATTGTTATTCTTATTCTTATTCTTATTGTTATTCTTATTGTTATTCTTATTGTTATTCTTATTGTTATTCTTATTCTTATTCTTATTCTTATTCTTATTCTTATTCTTATTCTTATTCTTATTCTTATTCTTATTCTTATTCTTATTCTTATTCTTATTCTTATTCTTATTCTTATTCTTATTCTTATTCTTATTATTATTATTATTATTATTATTATTATTATTATTATTATTATTATTATTATTATTATTATTATTATTATTATTATTATTATTATTATTATTATTATTATTATTATTATTATTATTATTATTATTATTATTATTATTATTATTATTATTATTATTATTATTATTATTATTATTATTATTATTATTATTATTATTATTATTATTATTATTATTATTATTATTATTATTATTATTATTATTATTATTATTATTATTATTATTATTATTATTATTATTATTATTATTATTATTATTATTATAATAAATTCATTATCTAGTAAATAATCGGCTTGTTTCACGTTGGATACATTTAAAGCTTTGGTTGCTGGTGACGCTTGGACATTTCACAGATAAACCAAATGTTGTTATTGATAATATTTTGAACAGGCATTGGTCCAAATATATACTGTCCATCTGATATTACTGTCAATGCGAGCATGGCAACCAATGGAAGTACAGTATACTGGATGGTCAATGCATCTGACATTGTTGATGGAGTCGTCAATACCACTTGCTGGATTGGATGTGATAATGAAACTGTAGAAAGGAATTCAGGAGACTTTTTTGATGTTGGTGACACACTGGTGACATGTAATACATCTGATGCTGCAGGCAACACTGCAATGTGTAGCGTCAATATCACTGTCATAGTTAAAATTAAATTGTTA
>CM055816.1:3924124-3945239 GCA_029582265.1 Zoroaster sp. YZ-2022
CAGTGAAAAAGTTTTTTTTTCGACTAAAAAGGATATTACCCACAAAGATAAGTTGTTAAAAATAAAAAGGTAGACAAAAAATTGGATTTTGCAAAACAGTGAAACTATGGAACATCTCTTTATTTATTGTAACAAAACTTGGTCATCGTGGATTTACAGTGGTAATAAGCATTTCTATAGAATGATAAGCAACCGAATCCTGGGCTATGGAGAAAATGTGACAGATGTCCTTTATTATTAATTGCGAAACTACAAAAAATTATATGGGTAACCAGGTGTTATAACTTAGGTGTAAAAGAACAAATAAAATGCAAAGACTTAGAGTTTATTTACAGAAGAGCATTAAAAATACTCGAATAAGAGAAGGGTAGACTTTCTAAAAACAGAGTTCTATGTGAAGGTCATAGATGGAAATAAGAATATCAATTTGAAAGGAAACATTTCTCAACTTGAAGACATACGGTGTACGTAATATAAAAATAGTAAATATTGTACATAAATGAATTTGTTTGCATACTTAATGGAAGACAATGGTATTTTTAAGAGTTGTATGCATATAAATTGTAAATTATAGTATTATCCTTTTTTTTTAGTTTTTAATTTTTTAAAGTGACGATTTATTTTTTGTGTAAATGGTAGTCATATTTTTTTGTATTGTATGGAAAGACAAAATAAATAAAAGGGTTTATGACTCCCAAAGGTTGGGAAAAAAAAATTAAAAAATAAAAAAAAAAAAAAAAACAAAAAAAAAAAAAAAAAAAAAAAAAAAAAAAAAAAAAAAAAAAAAAAAAAAAAAAAAAAAAAAAAAAAAAAAAAAAAAAAAAAAAAAAAAAAAAAAAAAAAAAAAAAAACAAAAAAACAAAAAAAAAAACAAAAAACAAAAAAAAAAAACAACAGAAAAACAGGGCAAAAACAGCAACAATGCAGCACGTGGCAATGAACGGACAGTATTGACCACAGGCCAAGGGCGACGAACCAGCATGACGACGACAGCAATGACAGACCCAACATGACGAGCGAGAAGCAATGAGACGATGACAGTGACGTGACGGACTGACGTGACAGCGACGTGACGGCCAGCAGCGACAGCGCAATGACAGGTGAGACCCAACGACACGGGAATGACGAAAGCAAGACGCGAGCAAGACCGGTACACGGAAAAGAACGAACAGACAGACAGACAGCAAACAAACGAACAAAAAAGCAAAAAGAAACAACAACACTAAAAACAAAACAAACAAACAAAAACAAAAAAACACAACAACAACAAACGAACAACAAAAAAACAACAACAACAACAAAACAACAAAACAAACAACAACAAAACAACAAAACAACAACAACAAAATAATAATAATAATAATAATAATAATAATAATAATAATAATAATAATAATAATAATAATAATAATAATAATAATAATAATAGCTGAGTACAAGACGTGTGTCCCTCGGCTCCCGTTTCTTGTTTTTGTTTTGCTACTTATCGATTGTTTCCTCCTTTTAAAGCGAGCAGACGTTCTTTCTGGTAGAAAAGCTGTGAGCCACTACAGAAATCTTTTCTAGGTTTTTTAACTGTAAGATGAGCCATTTCAGGCCTTTTCTTAAACTTTCCTTTTAGATAAATTAGCCAGACGCGCCATGTCTGTTTGACTTCATGCTCTCGTACAGGCCGCCATGAACAACCAGACATTGCGGAGGCCCGAACGCGATTCGCTTCCAATGCCCGACATAACTGGAGGAACTTCCATCACGCGATATCGACAAAGCCATTGAAAACTGGCTGAATATAGTACAAGGCGATAACATTAAATGCATCGCGTCTTTTGGACTAATGGATGGTACAATGTGACCTTTGATAATGAAAAGCAGAGTGAGGTGATAGCCCAGAGAGGGCTACCTTTACACGGTCTGCTGATTCCATGTGAAAAGAAACAAATGTCTTACATG
The DNA here is from genome assembly GCA_029582265.1 of Zoroaster sp. YZ-2022. Lineage (NCBI taxonomy): Eukaryota > Metazoa > Echinodermata > Asteroidea > Forcipulatida > Zoroasteridae > Zoroaster > Zoroaster sp. YZ-2022. The sequence goes on from CM055816.1 coordinate 3,926,075, forward strand.
ACTCGGTAGTGGTCTGCGCAAAGTCCCATACGAGATGAGCGACCAGACAGTCATCACCGTTCTATCAGCGCTGCCTTTGGTACAGTCGTCAACATACAGCGCCAGTACGACTTCCCAACACAGCAATAGAAACAGGGTAAGAAGCCTACTAATAAAGAACTTAAAGAAATCCATCCCAAGTTACATCAAAGTTGGCGGTTCTCTCTCCTATCAAGTATAAGGGGCAACCAAACTTGTAATTTGTCACCAAACGGGACACTTCGCTAGAAATTGTGAATTGAGAGGTCGATGCTTCATTTGCGGCAGTCGAGACCATAGAGCAGAAGAACACAGGAACAAGAAGATAAGCGGGACGAAATTGTTTCGGACATTGAGATGACGGTCATGACTCGGACGGTCGTGACTCGGGCGGTCGTGACTCGGGCGGTCGTGACTCGGGCGGTCGTGACTCGGGCGGTCGTGACTCGGGCGGTCGTGACTCTGACGGTCATGACTCTGACGGTCGCGCGCTCTGACGGTCATGAGTTTGATGACCATGAGTCCGACGATCAAAGAACAATGATCAGGAAGCCCGCATAGATTGCGACAAAACGACGTTTCAGATGATGACGCTGAGGACGACCCGCCAATCGCAAGAGAGAGTAAGCCGGACCAAGGAAAACCCCAAAGATAATGTCAAGAAAGAGACACTACTAAACAACAGAAGACAGTAAAATTTCACAGGCATCCAATCATCTCGTCCACAGCAGCCGATGAATCTAGTAATGAATGAGAAAACCCCACAGGAAAGGGCGCAGACAAAAGAAATAAACCGTCATTCTAAAGAGCAATACTTCAAAATTCCACTCAGGAAGATCACAGAATGAAAACGAAAAAGAGCGACGCATTGACAGACCAAGGACAACAATCTGATAAAGAACCAAACAAACAAACAAAAACATGGGCATGTATGGTTGCAGAGAAATCTGAAGTAGCACAATCAAGGTTAAAGGAATCACCAAGAGTCGACGAATACCAGATGGAAGACGAAGATGCAGAAGAAACTCCAATAGACGACAGGTATACCCTATATACCCGGAAAGGTGTACAAGGTACAGGAAAAAAAAGAGGAAGTGGCGTATCATCTCAACCACAGAGAGATCCTTCGTATACCAAGGAAGAGGACGTGGAAGGAGAGGTACAAGTACTGAATAGAGACCTAATATGGTTATTGTTACCCTTTTGTCATTCGATGTATAATGTAATTTAAAACATATAATTGAAGGCTCTAACCAAAGCAACATTAAATGTAAACGGTCTCAGAAATGACCAGAAAATAGAAATGTTATTAAATAATCTTTAATAATCATAAAATATCCAAAGACTGTCTGAAGGAAACTCACAGTGTACAATCTGATGAAAATATTTGGCACCAAAGCAATGGGGGAATATTATCTTTAGCCATGGGAAAGTAATAGCAGAGGGTTGCTCTTTAACTTCCTTCAAAAGCGGATTGATATTGTTAATCATCAAAGGGACAATAAAGGGAGATGGGTTAAAGCTGAAAATACAGATGAAGAAAAAATATTACTGTGTTTTCCGTCTATGCACCTAACATACCGAAAGGAAAATCTTCCTTAACCCTAACTCCCTAATCTAAGCATTTTTACTAGAATCTTTCCTCAACCTATCAAATCCCTACACCATGGTTGACTGTTGCTGGTTTACAGTACTCAACCCATCAAACTCCAACAGTCCTATTGCTATAACAGTACTCAACCCGTCAAACTCCAACAGGCCCTTAGCTGTTGGATTTGATTGAGTGAGACACATGGCCCAAAGTAAAGTTTGAACACCACTGGAGTCACACAGTACTCAACATCATAATCCAACAATTGTTTCATGCTAAAAAAACTTAACTATACAAAAACTAAAACACCCTATAGAATAAATGGTAGGTTCTAGTTGTATGATGTTGAACACAATGCCAAACATACCTAAGTACAATATTTGCCTTTATCATCAGTTGTTTATTACAGCAGGTTGCATACACACTCTCTCCACTCAAAGTCTAACAATGTTGCATGCTAGTAGAACCACCGTCCTCACTCAATCAAAATCCTTACTGTTACTGCACACATACAGTACTCATCCAGCCATATTCAACACTTTACACATGCCATATCAGAGTACGGTACTCAACCCATCAAACTCCAACAATCCCTGGTGTTTGGGTTTGAAACAGATGGGATCGTTAGGGTTAAAGATTTTGAATTTTTGTAACAACTAATTGTAAACACACGGATAATTACATTATAACCGGTGATTTTAATTGCCATAGCGATCATGACAAGCAAGACCAAAGTGCCAAAATATTTCATAATTTTTATTGAAGCTAATGATCTTTTGATGTGGAAAAACGTTTACTACCCTGAGCCGAGACACACATTTTATCATAAAATATAAACAAACCAGTCGCATAGATTACATCTTGGCCTCTGAGAGAATTTGAGATGCAAAATCAAAGAAATATCTGCTGAATCCACTTTCCTTTCAGATCATAAGCACTTATTATGCCTTGAAAATCATTCCATTCAAACAGGGCCAGGTAGGTGGGTTTGTAGAAAAGAATTATGTCTGAAGATAACTGTAAAACAAAAATTGAGTGGTTTGGCTTTTGGCAAACAAACAAAAAAGTATTATGACAATATCGCGCAGTGGTGGGATATTGGAAGAACGAACTTAAAGCAAAATAATTAAAGACTATGACATTACTAAAACATACAAAATCAATAAAGTTAAGCGCCAGATTCAAGAACGGTATGATTTTCTTTGTAACAATCTACTTTGGATAATAAAAATGAATTAAACGACATTGAAAACCAACTTAAATGGTATGAGTACCAAGAATGGGAGAAGGCTAAGTTATGGCTTCATACCAACACAAAGTGGAAGGGAAAACCCAACAAATTTTTTTTCAGCAGCCAAACAACAACACCAGAATAATGCCATAAACTTCAAATGACCAGGGCGATATTTTTAACAAACCTTCATCCATGTTGAAGCATGCGCACTTCTACAGTGGTGTTCACATCTAATCAAACTAACAATTTTTCATATGACAAAAAGTCTTAATGAGGTTGACCCAATGGAATTAGGAAATGAAAAGGCTATGAACATGGAAAATGATCTCAGTATGAACGAATTTTTGGTGCGCTTAAGAATGGCACGAGATAAAGCTCCTGGAATGGATGGCCTCACGGTTGAATTTTATTTGAAATATTGGTATATTTTTAATAATGATTTTATGGATGTGGTTAATTATTGTAAAACTAATATGCGGTGCCCCGCTCCATGAATTTAGCTTTAGTGAGACCCATTTTTAAAACAAAGGTGAAAGAGAATCTCAGAAATTGGAGGCCCATAAGTGTTCTAAATGTTGATTATAAAATTATTGCTAAAGCCCTGAATAAGCGTTTGAGTAAAATTATGCCTCTTTTAATTAAAGAACAACAAACATGCGGAGTTAAAGGAAGGAATATCCAAAAATGAGGTTTAATGACTATTAGAACACCATTGATTATATTAATTTAAATAACAGTAAAGCTGCTATTGTAAATATCGATCAGGAAAAGGCTTTCGACAGAATGAATGAGAATATATGTATGCAATGATGGAGAGGATGGGGATCCCTGCCAATTTTATCGATTGGATCAAAATGTTGTATAATAATCCTTTAGCGACGGTTAACATAAACAATTTTTACGGAGCCCATTAAGATCACCAGAGGGATTCATCAAGGATGTCCACTTTCTCCATCATTGTACACAATATGTGCTGAAGGTTTAGCTAACATATACGTAACAATAATTGTATTAAGGTGTTCAATTGCCGATGCATAATGCATCTGTTAAGATCATCCAACATGCGGATGACATTAGTATGTTTATCACCGATCCTAATGATTTTCATGAACTAAATAAAATTGTATACACTTACAGTGAAGGGTCAGGATCAAAATTAATAAAAAGTAAAACTCAAGAGGCTCTGGTTAGGGATGTGGAAAAATAAGGTTGATAACCGGGTAATTTTATTTGGTCTGAACACAAATTGAAAATGTTGGGTGTATTCTTTGAAACGAGGTTGATCCTGAAGAAAATTGGGTTTGGGAGGTTTTAATAAAATCAAAAAATGTGCTTAATAGATGGAAAGGAAGATCCTTAACAATGAAAGGCCGTGCCATTGTTGTAAATTCTTTAGTTGGAAGTATGTTATCATATTATGGCTCAGTAATATCATGCCCAGAACACTTGAGAAAAAACTTAACGATATCATTTGGAATTTTTACTGGCTCGGAAAACCGCACAAAATTAAAGAGAAACGATTTGTGGGCCTGGTAAAAAATTGGTGTACTGGTGTAATTAATATCACATATAAATTAATAGCCCTTAAATTACAATGGTTAAATAAGTTCACTCAGCTAAAATGGAAAATGGAAAATTTTATTTGAATTCTGGATTAACAAGGCTAGTGGCCGACAACCTTGGTTGGTATACTTTTAACAACCCCAAAAAGATTAGTCCAAATATTCCTACCTTTTATAAAGACGTGATTGACTCTTATGTTAAATTAGGCGGCCATATTCAATTTGAGCCCTGTTTTATTAATTAAGTCTTGTATATGCCGTTGTGTAAAATTTCTGTTATTACTATTGGAAAAAAAAAATTTTATTCAAAATTTCTTAAACCAGCAGGTTTTTTGGTACTTGGACAGAAGTTACTGTAAATAATACGTTAATTCACTTCAGAGAATTAGCAAAATGTAAAATAAAAACTATTAATGCGGGTAAAATTATGGGTAACTTAAGTAAACATATTAATCCTAATTTTTAAAGAGACTAGGGCGGTCCAGCTAATCATTTTGTAATTATTTGTCAGTTAATATGAATGGAATTGAAGAAAACTATGTTCTTGTATCTAAAATTCAATGTAAAATGGCTTTACAAGAATATGATTGTTAGAAATTTTATTCCACCTACCTCTGAATCAAAATGGAATTTTAAACTAAATATTAGCACCCCATTAGACTGGGACGAAATTTGGTTTGAAAGCAAATAGCAAAAGTATGGACCACAAAGATAGAGATCTTTGGTTTCGTTTGAGACACAGAATACTTCCCACAAATGATATGTTACATAAAATGGATAAGACTCCTGATTTAAAGTGTGGTCTCTGTAAAACAGAAATAAAACCCTGGAACATTTATTCATTTACTGCATTAAAACTCTTGATTCTTGGCTCTGTGTTGAAAATATACTTAGAATTTATACTGGGAACAAACTTTTATACCTTAATGACAATGTAACAGAATTCTGGGATACAGAAACAAATGTCTGAGATGGCTTTATTCATAACAGCTAAATTACATAACACTATTTGGGTGACCAGATGCCACAACCTTGATAACAAAGATCCGATAAAAGGTTTGGACCTCTTAAACTTGTATAGAAGGTCCTTAAAAAATACTTTAATTCTTGAGAAAAAAAGGCTTTCCTCAAATGTTTTCTTTCAATTGTATGGTAAAAACAGTGCTTTTTGTAAAATTGTAAATGATGAAATTGTCTTAACGTTCTAATGATGATGGTACAAGAAGGATGCTTATGTACTTATATTGGTGATGGGTACACTTTTGTATTTTCTGTATATTTTGTATATTAATGTTTGTAGTTTGCTTGTCTTTAAATTGTAATTGTGCGAAGAATTAATAATAAATGGAGTTGTATGACTCCAAAGGAATTTAAAAAAAAAATAAAAAAAATATATATATAATAATAATAATAATAATAATAATAATAATAATAATAATAATAATAATAATAATAAAGATTTATAGCGCGCACATATCCACCCTGCTGGGCGCTCAAGGCGCGGAAACAAAGACAAAACATGATATATACAATGATAGCATAAGGGAAAAAATAAAATTATGTACAGCCTAAATGCAATTACAAATATACATCATCTTTGAAGAGTTGTGACATAAGATGATTTTAAGCATCGACTTAAATCTGGTTATACTATGACAAGATTTGAGTTTAGTTGGAAGATGATTCCAGAGTCTCGGGCTGCGACAGAAATGACCTATCACCCTTTCCGTTTTGAAGTTGGTTCTTTAGGATGACATGTTGCTGGAGCGCAAATTGCGTGATGAAGTGTAGACTTTAAGCAGTTCAGAAATAATAATTGGAGCAATGTTATTGAAAGATTTGTGAACAATTAGCATAAGTTTAAAAACAATTCTCTGTGAAACAGGAAGCCAGTGCAGTTCTTTCAAGATTGGCGTGATATGGCATGACTTTCTGGACAAAGTCACAACACGAGCGTTGCTGTGTGTTTTTTGTATGTGCTGAAGACAGATATTTGATTCTGTGGGAGACCGTAAAGGAGAGTTATCTCGTTATCGAGCCGTGATGTGACAAACACTGTATAATTTAATCATAACACTTGTTCAAAGGGGAAATTCTTTTCCTAAATTGACTTATATTTCTGATATGAAATGATGATATACGAACAATATTTGGAGATATGTGGTTTAAAGTCATTGTCGAGTCAGGCCTGTCGGCTTATATTTCTGATATGAAATGATGATATGCAATGTTGGAGATATGTGGTTTTAAAGTCATTGTCGAGTCAATATAAACACCCATATTACGTGCATGTAATGAGGGGCATCTATGATCTGAGTCATCAATTGTAATAAATGGGTAGAAACTTTTCAGGCACATGACGTATTGCTGATGATCCAAATAGAAGAAATTCTGTTTTTTTTCATCGCACCAATTTCAGGAAAGTTTGTTCATCATCAACTTCAATTTCTTGAATACACATTCAGTGTTTTAATGCAGGAATCAAGGTTCTGAGAAGATTTAAAAGTAATGTAAGCTGCGTGTCATCCCAGCTATGCATGTAAACATAACTTAAATTACACTCAAAATTATATCACGAACTGGAAAGTATAAACAGTAAACCACTGTGGGCCGAGTACAGAGCTTTTGGGGCACAGAATAGTCAAGAATAACAGGCTCGGAGATAGCGTTACCAATACAAACATGCTGAGTTTGCTTAAAGACTGGAAGAACAAGATCTAAACACCTGTCCAGGGCTGCACAAGGTATTCCAAGAGCCTTGGGGTACAGAATAGTCAAGAATAACAGGCTCGGAATGGCGTTACCAATACAAACATGCTGAGGCCTATTTAAAGGTGGGACCCCACACCAATCCAGGGCTGTGTCATGTATTTGAATGATATTGAAGGTGGGGAGATAAGGATTTTATGATCGACCGTGTCGCAAAAGCGGACGCTTAAGTTCTAACAAAACCACGCAGATTTTCCCCTCATCCATGGCAGATAAAATGTCATTGTTGACGCGAAGAAGAACGGTTTCTGGTCCAAAGAAATGGTTTGTAGGTGATGACCGAAATGTGTCCGACAGGTTATTAGCACGACTGAACATGTTCAGAGATCCGTGATGAAAGCAACTCCGCTCGAGTTGTTTCCTTCAAGGTACTTCTAAATTGCCACTGGTCATAAGTAATTTTTGAAACTTCTTCTCAGTCCAAATTTGGGGTTTCTCAGGAGGAGTGGTTTTCTAACATGAGCAACCTTCACACATTAGCTATTAGGAAACAACCGGAAGAAAGATATCTGTTTACAATAATTGTGATGTACTTGAAGCAAACACATCAATATTTTGTTTTTATTAGCGAAGTTGGCACTTCAAGTTCACATGATTCATGATTTGATGGAGTTTCCTTATAATGATTTTCTTGATTCCCGTAACAATACTAGTAGGCTTTCAAACATGGACAGTCTACATTGTGTGGAGTCCTTGCGTGATGGTAAGTTTGTGATAGAATGGCAGGTACTGCTAAGGAAAAGAACGACAGATATTCTCATAATTTTTGTGACAAAAAAGTTCGAAAAAGCATTTGCGAGGTCCTTTGCGAGGTCCTCTGAGGTCGTGTAGAGTGTGTAGACACTGGAAGCTAATTGGGCTGTTTATGGAAGAAGCTTTTCAACAATGTTAAAGAGTTTTTTTCGATCTGAAACCAGAGCTATCTTCACAAGAGATGAGTAGTGAGTTATTTTCTTGCCCGGTTAATCGTGTGTTCTTCACAATATCACGTTGGTTTACAGTATTTTTGCCGATGCACTCAAGTTTTGTTGCCACGCCATCGTCGCTCAAGTTGACGGCGGATTTTTCCGCTTGCAGCACGGATATCATCATTGGAACCGGGGGATTCAGATTGTAGTTTTAACAGTTCAAGTTTTATGGAGAACATGATCATCCAAGATGTTACGGACAGTAGACTAAAATAGACTGACACAAGAATCCAGCTCACCATCTTCACAGGTTTACATTTTCCAGTTGAGATTCAACATCATGACATAAATCTTTAATCATTTACTCTTTTTTCCAGTGGCGAGAAGCAGAAATGGTAGGTATGTGAGGTTTTAGTGTAAAATGGTACCATGATTGGGCATAATGATCAGATAATCCAGGATGAATAATTATATTCGTGATAAGAAATTGAAGTATTTTCACGCGTTATCATGAGGTCATTACAGTGACCATACTGATACCGAGTGGGTGCTGTGATGCTGTGATGCCGTATGCTGTATAAGTCCATGAGCAGAGAGCAGATCTTTAAACTGATTTGCATAATTGTTTAAAATTATGTCCATATGAATGTTAAAATCGCCAGTTAAAATAATGTCAGATGGGTGTAAGAGATAATCGACAATTAATTTTTCAAAATTCCCTGCAGAAAACGGAGAAGAAGCTTTACATGTTTACCATCAACATCCTTTTTGGTCGATAACATTAACAAGGCGAACAGATCTAGAGTTGCACGTTACCGCAGCATGCAGAGAGTTCAAACAAATAGGTAGTCATCGTGCTAACACTTTTCATGCTGACAGATAAACCGGACCTAAGAGAAAAAGAACCCCTCCACCGGTCTATGTGGCTGGTCTGGGGATATGATGGAGAGCAGAAGTAGCCAGCAGGGAGTAGCTCACGGGTAGCAAATCATCATCAGGTTTTAAACCATGTTCTCGGTTATGGCAACAAAGATCCAAATTGTTTTGAAGTACAAAATCAACAAATTCATCCGATTTGTTACATATGGATTGAGTATTCAAGACACAGAGCTGAAGTTTAGACTCATCGTGAACATTTGAGTTGAAGTTGATGCCAATGTCGCTTGTTGATGGGGTTGAGTTCACTGCAGGGGGTTGGTAAGGCTGAAGTTAGTTGTGTATAGAATCTGTCCATTCTACGGCGACCAGCTTTTTACCTCTATCTCGTGTGGCAGTATGTTTGGGGTTGATTAGCAACCAAGTATTTCCAAGACAGTTCAATTCGACTCAATGCTGAATAAGATAAAGCTACATCAGTACATGGGAGCATTGCGAAGATTGAGTAGTTCATTGCGGCTGTAGAAATTCTTATGGAGCTGAGTGGCAGCCAGGGTGTTGTTGGTGTGTTGATCAGTGTTTTGGGTCCAGGTCCAGTTTGGTTTAGCTTATGTCACCAGAAATTAAGAGTTCCAGGTGAAAGGTGGCAGATGAATTATCATTAGTATGATATAGGATCGTCTCCAAAGAATTTAAGATTATGGATTTTAGTTGAACAACTGGTATGGATTGCATCTGTAAGCCATCTACTGATGAGTCATTGAGACACAATGGTCTGGATAGCAGGAGTAGAATAAACGGGATGGACCTCAATTGTCTGATCACAAATTTGTTGATCCAGACAAAAGTCTTGGTAAAAGGCTAGTGGTCAATCTACATGTTATAATCTCTAGCTACATGTTATAATCTAAATCAGATGACTGCACTGCAAATGCAGTAGTGAAATCTGCCGCACAATCTCAGAAAAAACAACAACAAAGCTTTTTCACTTATTATAAGAAAACACAAATGCAAATACTTCACACATAAAACGTCCAGTAGATTCCAGATCTAATAAAGAAATCCACTAGCATAAAAATGAAGACAAATCCTGTAGCTACAAAACACTTGCCTTAGCACAAAACCTGGAGCTGTTACAGGGGTTAGAGTGCCAGCTTATGAGGCGTTCATTACATTGACACGTATCTAAAACCGTTAACAACAGCACGAAACAAATTTTTAAATAAAAAATATTTCAAGTATTATATATATAATAATGGACAAGATTGAGAACAAGAATTTTAACGAGCGTAGAAAACATTCTTAACAAAAATTATTTCTCGCAATATATGTAATATATGTGTTAAGTTGAGAACATTTTAAACGAAGAGTCAGCAACTCCCGTTGAAAAATATCGTTTTACCGTCTAGTCAACGCATTGGGGTCGTTTGTTAGCCGTCGTAGCTGGAGAAACTCGAAGAAATATTTTGGTAAAGAGTATAGTATTAGTGAAATTGAAGCTTTAAAATTTAGTAGGATCAAGACAAATTATACGTACGATACGAAGCGAGATTAGGTTTGACATGACATCTTCGTTAGGCTTTGTCGATTATAACTCTATAAGCTAAAGCGCTGGGATCGAGTTTAAACTTTATCGATGTGATGGGACACCAGCTTACGATCGATGACGGAAGAAAATTTAATTACAGATTTATGAAAAAGACCCACTCATTTCGAGCGCTCTTTCTGGCCGGATTATGTGAAATATACTACAAGTATGGAATATACTTGGCACCGATCAGCAGCGCTAATTTCGGCAAAACTTTAAAAAGAAAAATATCTTGCTCCAAATTATGAAGACGATGGAGAAGCAATCACAGATAGAGACGAAAGCAGAGACGTCGGTATTGACGGTAGTGATGAAAACACCGACTAAAAATAAAATAAACCAAAAACAGAAAGTGGCGGCTGGTAAAAGACTCATGAACTTAATAAAAAAGAAAAAACACAACATTTTAAAAGAGAAAGAAGAAAGTTGTTAAAAACAAACGTTATAGCATATTTATCTTCCTGTAAAATTAAGAAAATAACGATGACAAGATACAAACACGCTGTACATCGGAGTAATAGTTTTAGCGGGTTTTGCATATTTATATTTTACCACCACCACCAAAAACCCCGCATAAAAAATAGGAATCGTCAAAGTTGATTCAATCGAAAAAAAAAATTAAACAATAAGTTTTTGAAATGGAATAAAAAAAATATTGTCTATACTATAAAATATATCTATGATAGATGCGATGAAACGAAATCGTTAATTACAGCTTTTACGGTACATATCAGAATTTTAACAGCTATGTACGCCATAGCCGTTAGTAGAATCAACTAAAACTAGTATAAACATTATTGTCATATTGAATATCCTGATAAAAAATATAAAGTGGCTTTCTTAGTCACCTTTGGTATGGGGAGTTGTAGGGTATCTGACTCATGATTTTTTTAAAGAAGAGAGTTTATAATCAAAACTTTTTGGGTGGTTAGAGGAGGTTGTGACGTTTAAAAAAATATATATATATATTTCATTTCATTTCATTTCATTTATTATTTCACAGGGTACAAAAAAGACATTAAAAAAACAAATATGATCAAATGATACAATGATTACACAAGACAAAATGATACAAATTAAAACCAGTTGACAAAATTCTGCACCCTGTGGGATTACCAAAATGCGAACTGAATCACAATCAAGTGGATCTCCTTAAAGTACTGCCAGCAGAACCAGAATTAAATATTGAAGATGCAATCTGTATATATAAAAATTGTATGAGACACAGTGTGTTAAACATATAAATTTGACGCTATTTTTGGCAAAACAATACTTACTTACTCCAGGAGTTAGAAGATGCTCTTAAAGCATTTATGAACAGTTTAAAACCAACAATAATTCTGTTCCTTTGACATCTACAGGGTAAACTATCCCAGTTAGCTAAAACCTAATAATAAAAAGTAGAGTGATGAAAAGCATTTGTCCTTGAACTCTGATGATGAAATTTGACAGTGTCAGTATGTCTAGTATTAATTTAAATGTAAATTACTATATGTTAATATCAAAACTATTATACAAACATTTAACAACAAATGATATTGAAAGAAAGTGAAGTCTATTAATTAACAATGGCAATCTTAATCGAGCGCACCCTAGTGAAATAGTCAATTTCATTTACAGAAATTCAAACTAGCTCTTCTTGGGAGTCCAAGGCAAGAGCGCAGGTGAGTCGTCTCTGAACTTTCTCTAATGTGTCTTGTTGGGTTACGAGGCAAGGACATCAAAAAGTGTGGAAGATACTCTCAAAATGGGTCTACAAAGTGAACAGTAAAGTTTTAACAATGGTACCGATCCCGACACTTTACAATTTTTCTAATGAAACCTAACATATTTAGTTGCTTTTTGACACAATATTGTTTATATGTTGTTTTCAGCTAAGGTCCATATTAATAGTAACACCAATTATTTATAATTATTGACAATTTCTAGGAGTGTCAGAACCAATTGTATAAAGGGGGCGAGGGAGGAGATTTAGAACGTGTTATTGTCATAATGGTTTACATTGTTTATATGTTTAGAGACATACGATTTTGATTACACCATGTTATTATATTATGCGGGTCGTACTCTTGGAGTACAACGGAATCAGTATCGTGTCTAATGGCCTAAAACAGAACAGTATCGTCAGCATATTGTCTGACTGGATTGAACACAAATGGAAGGTCAAAAAGCGTTAAAGATGTTAAATAACAAAGGTTGCAAGAACTGACCCTTGAGGTACACCAGGAAGTGAACTGCTGCCCAGTTAGATTGAGACCCTGAAAGTAATCACCCTTTGTGATCTGTTGTTTAAATAAGAATTAAACCAACCAGTCAGAATAGAGATCACACAATGCCCATACTTATGTAACTTGGTTTAACAGTATCTGATGACTCACACGATCAAATGCTTTCGACCAATCTAAAAATGACATCAATGCCGAGGAATTGGTTTAGTTTTTATCTAGTATTTCTGACCAATGATGGTATAATGTTGACAATTGAGTTACACATGAACGTTTCGAAAGAACCCATGTTGAATATCGGATATAATGCCGCTTCTGTACATATGATTGACAATGTGTCTGCTAACAATCTTCTCAAGAATTTTGCCAACCGCCGAACAAAAGCGAAATCGGTCTGTAATTTGAGATATGGGGGTCATAGGGTCACCGGATTTCAAAGAAGGTACAACATTAGCACGTTTCCACTCCAGTAGCACAGTGCCAGATGAAGGTGAAAAAAAGGTTAAATAGCTTAGGATAATGGTTCAGCTAAGCTTATTACCGGCTAAGTTAAGCAAGCATTGAGATACATTGTCAGGGGCCGGCAGATTATATGGCTATTAATATCCTTTAATAATTTTCTTAATTTCGTTAGCACTAGTAGTAATATCACATAATCTAATTTCTGAGGAAGAGTGGCTACATAAAGTACTAATAAAATCAGTTGTCAACAGTGAAATTACTTTGAAAAACAGAGTTGAAGACAGTACAACATGTCAAGATGGTCATTTAGTATAGTGCCAGAGGGTGTCCGAAAATTGGAGACAGTGTTTTTTCTTGCGTTGACTACTAACAAAATGACCGTAAAAACTGTTTTTGGATTAGATGCGAATTCTGAATACAATTGTTGAACATAATGGGAAAAAATATGTATTGTGTAGTGATATACTGTACCTTATTACGTAGTGTTTTATATTTGGTCCATAAATTCAATGTTTGCAGGATTACGCGTTTAGCTGCTCTAAAAGCACGGTGTTTTTTTCTTACTAAGAGTGAAATTCCGCTGAAATCCTAAGGATGTCTCTTTTTACCTTTTTGTTTAGCCACAGGGAACAATATCAATAACAGTTGCAACAAAAGATCTTTAAATTTGTCCACACTTCATTTAATATCAGATTCAGGTGAAAAACATGTACCCCATGGGAACTCTACACACAGTGTTTCGCAAAAAGTGGTTAGATCAGCTTTTGTTGCACTGGTAAAACAAACGAGCGATAGATTTAACATCACAGCTGGTCAAAATATTGCAAGATACACCATAATGATCACTTGAGTCCTAAACAGGGTTGCCAACACGGATATTTGTAAACATGTCAGTCTATTGGTAAAAAGCAAATCTATTTACATAACTATTTGTTTCAGAAGAGAATTGATGATGTGATGTACCAAATTCACCATCTGTTGAGATTAAGAGTGTCAGAAACATCATTCAGACGTTGCATTGACAAAAGTAGAGAATTTGAAACAGGATCAATATTAAAGTCACCTAAAATAGCAATACCAGAGTAATGATGTGATGAAAGGTAGGTAAAAATTGATTCTAACCCACTTTGATAACACTTCTCAAAATCTCCTGCACTTCTTTGAACCAAGATTTGGAGTGCCTGCATAAACAACCTGAAGAAAGATACCATGGTTACACGAAATTTCAAACCCAAATTAATTCAAATATCAGGATGATCAATTCTATGAATATGCACACTGAGTTTCAAGTGATTAGACACTGTAATGAACACTCCACCACCACATGGGGTTCCGGATCCTTTCTAAAATACAATAATTCGAGTTTGAATCAGTTCACCATCATGAACGCTGTACTATCCAGCCAAGATTCTGTAATAAATGCTATGTCATAGCTGTTCACCAAAGTTCAGGTGATTGAAAACAGACAAGTTTATTTACGATGCTTCTGGCGTTGAAGAGAACACACACAGTTAATGCTTGGAAGAAAGTGCTGGTCTTGACAAATTAGCTGATGAAGAAATTTCTGCCGCAACTGCTGATCGAGGCAGGTTACCCCCTATCATCTGGACCTGGATTGGGGATGAACATCTCCACCACAAGTTCTATTTGGAAGGTAGCAGTAGAATTGGAATAGTAGTTGTGGTGATTATTACCAAATTTACGACGATCATGGTGAAGTATACAGTGTTTGACTGTGGCAGGATACAAATACAGGGAAGACTAGCTTGGATTGAAGATGCTCCACCATATTGGAAAAGCTGCATGGTGCTTTGTGTTGTATGATGAATCATGGTTAAGACGAACAACGATAGTGAATAGCACCCTTCAACCAAATCCACATGGCCACACAGACTGGTGGTGGTGGTGGTGTGTAGTCTACTACCACAGGGACACTGGAGAGTGACCAAAGGAGTCGCTCCCGGGTGTGTGGGAATAGCCCGCGTGTGTGCAGACATTGGCTGGCCTAGAAAAACCCAAGAAGATGCAGAAAAATGAAAAACACAATCACTCAAAAGCTCGTCGGGTCAAATACATCAGGAAATCCTGGACCAGAGCATCATCAGTGGAATCAGCACAAACTGAACTCTTTCTTTGTGATATACAATATGCGTTATTTTGCAGAACGAAAACAGCAACAAATAGGAGAAATATGGGAGCATTGCTAAATGCATGTGTGCACGTCGCCATTATCTTTAAGACTTTTTCGAACTCTGAACTGGCAAACCCAAACAGGAAATTAAATTT
Source organism: Zoroaster sp. YZ-2022 (assembly GCA_029582265.1). Lineage (NCBI taxonomy): Eukaryota > Metazoa > Echinodermata > Asteroidea > Forcipulatida > Zoroasteridae > Zoroaster > Zoroaster sp. YZ-2022. Next base: position 3,941,594 of record CM055816.1, read on the forward strand.
AGACGGTATATAACTCATTCCATATGTGTATTTTTACAATATTTAGAAGCCGTAAGCACACCATTTTTATCTATGATAGTTACGAAAGGAATCGTTAATTCAGCTTATCACGGATGAGTCGTAGGAATTATAACCGTTTTTTACAGCATGGCTGCTAAAAAAAGTGTTTAAAATAAATCCAGCCGATTTGGGAAAGCTAGATGTACATGAGGTCTATTCAAATTAACGACTACAGTCGGCCTAAGTTGGCATAATGACGCAAGATTGGTTGGTTCAGCAAAAGATTTTTACCACAGTATTATAAATTCCTCTCCTACATAAAATGTATTATAAAATTATAAAATGGATAAGTGCACGAGAACAAAAACTCGAAAGCAACATTATTACAGTCCGAAAGGATATCAAAAGCGTCATTCAGCGATCGAAATTAGTCAGAAACAAGAAGTTTCTAAAAGTTCAACCGACATTGGGTTAAAAAGCAAGCCTAGTGGGCAGATTATTTTATGTACCCAAAATATATTCCCAGACCGACAAACCAGCTCAAACTCGATTCGTGGAAAACCAAACGAAATTCATCAAGCGGATTTATTGTTTCTTCCTCACGTACAGTCACTAAAAAAGTTTACAAGTACGCGTTAATCAGCGATCAGCGAAGCCAGCAGGTACAAAGAAGCTGAGACCGTTAATCGATAAAACGCCGCCGCGCAAGTTGGTAAAATGTGCGTTTCAAAAAAAAATTATAAACGTTCTTTGCCAACTTGGCCAAAATTTTAAAGTCGATCAGGAAAAGAATTTATGTCGAGCGTCAATGTGTTTTAATGAGTAAAAACAACGTCAAAATACAGAGAGGCGAGGTCGGTAACCATAGAGATCAAGGTATAGTAGAACGATTCAACAGAACTTCCTAGCCGAAATATTGTTTTCTCATCAATACGCGCAAGAAATAGTGACGAATGCTAGAAATAAAGAGTGAGTAAAAGATTGGCCGCTGGTCGTAAAAGCTTTAAACAACAAATGGTAAAGAAACCAGACTCAATCAATTAAAACCTAAAGATGCTATAAAAATGAAAATTGTCGAGCAGAATCCAGCCTCCGGTTATTAAAAATGAAAAAAGAATCGCTTCAAACGCTCTAGTTAGATATTTATACGTACCCGGTGAATTTGAAAATGATACGAGAAGACGCGCATATGACCCGATATTATCTATAAAAATGTATAATATTAAATCCTCTATGAAAGGTCAAAATCAACCCATATTGTATTATTTAGAATTGGGTCCCGCTCGTAGTTTTGTGAGAGAAGAATTACATCATCATCATCATCATTAACGTATAATGATAGTAAGCTAAAAGTGTGTATTCCGTTTTTTTTAAATATATCTCTTTATATCTAACGGATCATAACGTGTTTTTTTATTCACGGTCATTGTGTATAATCTAATACCCTTATTTTCTAATAAACTTCATTTTCGGTGGTGAAGTATTTATTTTTAAAATAAAACTTGTTTGAAATCCTCAAACGCAATTTTTCTTTTTCAAACTTGTTTTGAACGCCCTTCAGCCCTTTTTAGTTCATCTTTATCCGATGAAAGTATCGAGTACATTTTGATCTTAGTCCAACAAATTCAGAAATAAGAGTTCCAGATGTCTCGTCTTTTAATTTACGGATCACTTTTTTATTCTCTTCCTAATACAAAAAATGATCTTTAGGACAATTACTAAAATCGAACAAATCTTTGCCTTCTTGCATGTCTTTATAAACGTCTCTCGTTTGAATCTCGAGTAATAAGCTGTCTGTAAAGTAGATTACATTTATCGTCGTATTTCTTTTTAAATGATTGTAATAAAAAATCGTACATGAAAGCTTTAGATAATTCCAATATACTCATTCCGACATATACTGGGCGGTTGAGAGTACGAGTTTTATTTTGTATGTGAATAGCCACTAAATCGAAATCACAAATCTTCTGCTCGAGCAAAAGTGGGTTTCGCGATTAATTTACAGATTTGATTTTCGTCTTTTCATCGTTTTAATCTAGCGAGATTCACGTTAACGTGATTTCGTACGGCCTATCGTTTTACCCAAAAGACTGCATTATTCTTAAGTTTATTACAAGTCTTTCTCAAAAATCTGATTTTACATTTTTTTTTCTGAGTTGGGTATTTAAATCGATATAAGACTTCATCACGACGATTCGTCAAATTCTAAAACCAAGTGAATTTTGGATGGTTTCAAACCGAGGTTATTAAATACAGCTGTATGAAATTTTTATAATGAAGAACGTATTTCGTTTTGTTGCCTAAATTAGGGAACTAATTTGTTTACATTTGGAGCAGGTTTGTCGCTTAATAGCTTCAACTGATACGGTGACATTCCATTGTTTGAAAATTTTCATCGATTCTGGCGCGAGTGGATAACCGTTGCGAGAATCGTGTAGTCTTTAGGATATTCTAAATCCACTTCTAAAATGTATCCTTTTTCCATATTTTAATCCTTTTTAAATTGAGACTGTCAATTTGTTTTTAGTCAACCACTTAAATTTACCCGTTGGAAGAGTTGACTCATCACCCAACCGTATAGAATTATTCGCGTCTAAATAAATGATGTAACTTGAAGGTTTTGTACGAAAGTAATCTGGTAAGTATTCGTTGTTTGCTTTAGCGTATCTCTTCCAACCATCGATATTTCTCCTCTCAAACCTTTTTTCTGTAAATAAATACATGTCGTAGTCAATCAACAACTCTAAATTAATTTTTGAGTGTTTCAATAATAAAGCGTCCCAACTCAAGCCCGGACCCGTGTAATATTGAGCCGGATCTAAACCATAGTGTTTCCTTTGCAAGTTGTGCAAAATTTTCAAACATGTCTGCCAACCAAGCAAGTAATCCCGTACGCACGCCACAAATCGTGATAATCGTCTTATGTTACACATTTAAACGTTTTCCAAACGTTCTTTGCGTGCTCATTACTGTTCACCCGTAATGTGTTCCATGTTTAAATCGCTATAAAAAGCTTCTTTCTGGAGGAAGACTGGTTTCATCAAACTGTTTGAAAAATGTCATGTACTCGTAAGGGGGTAAACGCCTTTCTTTAAAGTAACTTTAATTTTTCTTAATTTGGTTCAAACTTTTTGTGATGCAGAAAGAATCGCTCTATTTAACGAGTTTATCGAGTGAAGCTAGTAAGAGTACAAACTATCCGATAAAACACGGTTGCCGATTGAAAAAAGAAAATTGTGCCTTTTCCATATTAAGGATACAACCCAAATCTCCTTTTGTTTTGACTCGTTGCTTCCAGGGATTAAATAAGAGTCGTATTTTCTTGCAAAATATGAAATACGACAAGGATAAACGTTTTGTTCGGTTTTAAACTCAGTTTTAAATTACATTTGTGTGCACCCGCGCCTCTATATTTTCCAGTATTGATGTGACAATGATCTCAACTTTTTATAAAATGTCTTTAATTCTTCTACATTTTACACCGCCAATTACACTCACCCTCACCAATAATGTGAAAATCTTTTTAAATAACAACGACACTCGTCGTTGTCGTATAAAATCTTTTCGCATATCCAACATTCATAGCGTTTTAAAATGTTCTACATCGTCTTGTATCATAATAATATCTTTAGGGGTTTAAACCCGG